>APFE030354547.1:0-10512 GCA_000404065.3 Pinus taeda | reverse complement strand
ACGGTTGCCAAAGGGGAAAAACCCTAACTGTTTCCCTATTCTTCCATAAGAATATGGAAAAGGGAAGACCTGGGGGCTGTTAAGGAACAGGCAGGGGACAAGAAAGGAAAAAGATAGCAGAACAGGAAAAAGACAAAATGAAGTGCTAAGTCTGGTGAGGACCAGATAGCACAAACACAGAAATGTGTGATAATTGCTGAGGCAGAGGCCTGGCAGAAGAGCTTGGGAGGGAGATTAGTCTGTATGAACTAATCTTGTGGTTGGGTGGAAAACAAGCAACAAGAGACAATCATCTTCAGCTCGAAGAAGGTCTGGGAGCCACGGTGATAGTACAGGTATGTATGTACTGTCACAACTGTTTAAATGGTTAAAGCCTGACATTTTCCATACCAGTTAACATTAACTAGTCATTAAAACTGTTGGTAATAACCCCAGCGTATAAGTAGGAAACATGTTACACTCAGTCGAAAGAGGAGAACTGTTAACCAGTTGACAAACATTGAGTCATGAATAGCATTTAATTATGAACAGAGCGCTGCCTGTTAGAGTCTCTTGCATATTAGGATTCCTGGTTATTTTAAAATATAAAAGGGAACAGTTGAATAATTCGGGTTAAGAGTTAACCTGAGCGGAATAACGTTGGGAGGAACTGCGGTAGGCTAATGCCATAACCAAAGTACTTCTGTAACATACAATCTGCTGGCAAAAGAATCTGTAACTGTATATACACATAATAATGAAAGGTGGAGTATCGTATACTCTCAAAGGAGCTGTAAATAATTAATGAAATTAGAATAGCGAACCTTTACGAGACGGGGTGCGACCCCGCTTCTTCATACACACCTCAATCATTATATACTGTAAATATAAATTTATACCCTCGATTGAACAATATAAGACAATACTTCTTCTTCTACAGCAACATAAATAAAGGAAACATGTATAAGCATTGATATCCCTGAATATGTATATATACACATGCATCCGGAATTCGAGTCGGAAATTGCTGTATGATGGCAAGACAACTATCAGATAGATACGGAACAGAACTTGAATTACAACTCTGAAAATATAGATTCCCAAGATTTACCTTCGGGGTTAATCAAGTATCAAGAAAACAAGACAACCCGTGGGTAGGGAACCGAAAGTTATTGAACAGTAATACGATATTTCACAGTAAACCGAAATGAACTCCTATTCCATGTATGGCAGGAATCTCGGAGCAGTGAACCCATTGGCGTAATGCCGATCAAAGTAAAATAACAGACTACTACTATGTTGTACAGTTAAGTATGGAAAACATAGCAAAGATATATAACCCTAGCGGAAGTCAACTGTAAATCCAGTATGAAGCTTAATAGCTTTATGCCATAGAGCGGAAACACCAAATAACCCATGGGAATGACCTTTCAATTGAGAAGGGCAATCACATATGCAGAACCGAGATTCATTCAGTAAATAGAAACCATGTAAAAATATACCATTACAGACCATTACACAAGTAAACTATTCTTTAATAATCAATATATTCAGGAAGGCCGAAACCAATAAAACAGTTCTTAAAAGTTCTGAAAGGCCGAGGCCCAAATCTATAATGCCGTAAACCAGTACATAATCAAGAAGACCCGCTCTCGGGGTAACCAAAAATTGTAGTCGAACATTGATAGAATTCGAAACCCTCTAAGGGAAAATTTAATACAATAATCCTGTAATAAATAAAACGGCGAGTGCCATAGGATCAACTATGGAAGGCATCATAGTCGGAAATCTAAAACAGATTCACATCCACGAAGAACACGAAATCACCTGACAAGAAAGAAGGGGTATTAAATTACTATTCATTGTTTAAACATGAAACTAATCTACAGGTGTAGCTCTTACCGTGGAACAGGTCGCTTTGAGGTGTCCCGACCGTAATATCCCAACGCTGAGCCGAGTCGTGACCCTGTTCACAGCCAATGTGATTAACTTTAGTTGCAGGCCACAGCTTATAAGAATGAGTAGAGAATTTGTTCTAGAACTGGAAAAGCAGAAATGAATAGAGAAATAATCTTACAGAAAGATACATATTAGGAGTGTAAATCATCCGCCAGTTTCCATATTATACCAGGGTGCAGATTTTACAGTGGAAACGTAATCACCTGAACAGCAGTCATGGTAGAAGAATGTTGCACGCAGCAGGCCCTCTCGAAATAATCTCTCCGAATTATGAACCTCAGAAACCCTAACTTGGGGTTTGTAGGGCGAGACAGCTAGGGTACCTTCGATCGATGGTGGGATTGAATCCCCATCGTCGATCTCTGTGATCATCTCGAAAGACCGAACATCTGTCCGAGCATTCAATGCATTACCTCCTCGCGATCTGCAACCAGTTTCATTGAATCGACAGCATCTAGGTGGAACACTTGTCCTAGATCCAAACCATTGATATTTAATAGACAGGATCCGCTGTGTACTGCACAATCGGATGGGTTCGATATCATGAACCTCCGGTTGGTAAAAATTAACTGCGGTGTAAAGTCGCCGGATGTCATTCACCATAGCTTACGTGTGGGTGAAATGTTAACAATTATTATAGTAAAACCATAGTTTGAGTAATGGTATACACCATTCAAACGGTTAATTAAAATTTTTATTTACTGTGGTGATATTATATTTACTGTTATGCATAGGGGTATGACATATGGTATCAGAGCCCAGTTACAAAACTGAGGCCTCTGGGTAAGGATATATACATATATATATTTATTTTTATTATTATTTTTTTTTGTTTCTCTTATCAGTATTCTCATGTTGATAGTACAGGATTCAGAATTCAGGAACTTACAGGATGAGGAGAGTAGATAATACAACTCGAAGACCTGTAGTGGGACCAGGAGTACCTGGATTTGAAAATAATCCGGAACTATGGGTTCAGCTTGGGGAGGAGACCAGAATTACAAACCAAGCCATTCTAGAAACCGTACAGGAACTTAAAAATGAAATGACAAGGTTGCGAGAAGACAACGCTAGATTAACAATGGAACAAGAGAGGATATTGAAGAGCTTATCTGAACGACAGAATCAGATACCAGCTAATCCTAGTATGGAATAGCAGACGATGTCGGAGGAACAGAATCATCCTATGCCCCTTGAAGGCTCAAAGGAGCAGGAGGAGCGCTCTGACAATGTGAATGAACAACAAACTTCGAAGAGACAAAGGGTGGAGCTGCAAGGGGAATTTAGGAAAATCAAACCCCCGCATTTTGATGGAGAACAAGAGGAAGCCGCTGAGGCATGGCTAATTAATATGAATAAATATTTTCAGCTCTATGAATATGATCACAATCTTAAGGCCAGATTGGCTATTTTCCAGTTGCAGGGAAAGGCCACCTTGTGGTGGGAGGAAGTGAAGATAGTCAAAGGAGTCACTGAACAGACCATCACTTGGGATAATTTTCAAAGGTATTTCAAGGAGAGATATCTAACGGAACGGTTCTACGATGAGAAGGCGAGGGAATTCCATGATCTGCGTTTGGGACAGCAGACTATGGACGAATTCATCACCCATTTTACTTCTCTGCTCCGTTACGTTCCCTATATAAGAGAAGAAAAGGCAAAGGTACATAGATTTGTAAGCAGCTTACCACCTTATATGCGAGAAAGGATTGAATTTGACAATCCCAAGTTAATGGATGAGGTTATTCGAAAGGCCAGAATTTGTTATCAACAAAGAAGACAAAAAGGAGAAGCAGCTGGCAAGAAATGGAATGAAAGAAAGGGTTTTAAATCAATGGGGAACAGTAAAGGGAATCGCAACAGTGGAAGTAAAGGAAATGCAAAGGACCAAACAACAGAGTTCCAGATAGAGCCGCCTCCAAATTTAGGCTGAACCATGAAACTAAAATCAGTGGACAGCAAATACGATTAGACAATGAGGGAACCACCAGACCCCCGGTGCAATGCTGGGGTTGTGGAGGACCCCACTACATTAAAAACTGCCCACAGCGGAAAGGGACGGAACAGTTATCCCAGGTTCACGAAGCCTCAATAGTTGGTGAAGTGGGACGCAGTATGCCAAGGATTAATGCAGCGTTGGAAGACCGTCAGGCGGAGTATCAGCCTACCATGGTCGAGTTCGAAGGTAACATCTCAAACCTTACTGTATCTATTTTAATTGATCCTGGAGCTACAGTGAGTTATGTAAGCCCAAAAGTAGTAGAACGCTGTCAATTACAATCCATTAAGTTCAAAAGTCCATGGCTGGTGCAATTAGCCACGGGGGCCAAAAGGCGAGTGGTAGCTAAGATAAAGGACTGTTCCTTTACCATAGCTGGGCAGCCAGTAATGGCAGATTTAAATGTACTTCCCCTTGGCTCCTATGATATTCTCATTGGAATGGACTGGCTGGAAAAGCACTGGTCACTAGTGGACTGTAAGACCAAGGTTATCTATTTTAAAGACTCCCTGGGAAATAAAAAAGAGATGTAGGGGATTAAACGACCTGTGCAAGTGCGGCCGATAACAGCCAATCAACTGGTAAGATGCGTTCGAAAAGGATGCCAAATCTATGCCATTCAGGTGGGTTATGCAGATTCCAAAGATAAAACAGCCATCCTTAATAATATCCCTGTAATTCAAGAATTCACAGATGTGTTTCCGGAAGAAATTCCTGGGTTGCCCCCAAAAAGGAACATAGATTTCACCATAGAGTTGGTTCCAGGAGCAGCACTTATATCTCGGGCACCATATAGAATGAGTGTACCCGAATTGACAGAATTAAAAATGCAGCTGCAAGAGCTATTGGACAAGAATTATATACGTCCGAGTGTGTCCCCGTGGGGAGCCCCAGTGCTGTTTGTTAAGAAGAAGGATGGAACCTTCCGGATGTGCATTGACTACCGTCAGTTAAATAAGTTAACCATTAAGAATAAATATCCTTTACCCTGGATCGACGAATTATTCGATCAAGTGAAAGGTGCGACGGTGTTCTCTAAAATTGATCTGCGTTCGGGTTACCATCAAATCCGAATTAAGGATGAAGATATCGCTAAGACAGCCTTTAGAACTAGATATGGTCATTATGAATTTGTAGTATTGCCATTTGGGCTTACCAATGCCCCCGCAACATTCATGTGTTTGATGAACAGTATTTTTCATCAATATTTGGATAGATTTGTGTTGATATTCATTGATGACATATTAGTATATTCTCGCACCATGGAGGAACATCAGGAACGTCTTAGGATAGTGCTACAAACTCTCCGAGAACAACAACTATATGCAAAATTTAGTAAATGTGATTTCTTTAAAGAGGAAATCCAATATTTGGGTCATGTGATCACCAAGGAGGGAATTGCAGTGGACCCAGAAAAGATAAAGGCCATAATGGATTGGCCTATACCGAAGGATGTGGCAGATGTTCGATCCTTTATGGGTTTGGCTGGCTATTATAGAAGATTTGTAGAAGGTTTCTCTAAGGTTGCATTTCCCATTACCTCATTACAGAAAATGGGGAGAACATTTCATTGGACTCCAAAATGCCAGAAAAGTTTTGAACAATTGAAGCAACTGCTCACCACGGCTCCTATTTTGAGGATAGCTGATCCTGATAAGGATTTCGTGGTATGCACGGATGCAAGCAAAGAAGGAGTAGGTGGAGTTCTGATGCAAGAAGGCAAGGTGGTCGCCTACGAGTCTCGAAAGTTAAAGGAGCATGAACAAAAGTATTCTGCTTATGATTTAGAGTTGACCGTTGTCATCCATGCTTTAAAGATGTGGAGACATTATCTTGTGGGCAGAAAATTTCTATTGCTCACTGATCATCATAGCCTAACCAACTATTTCAGTCAGCCCACCTTAAACGCTCGACAAGCACGATGGGCGGACTTTCTGAGCAGCTTTGATTTTGAGATAAAACACTTACAAGGGAAGGAGAACCGAGTGGCAGACACCTTAAGCCGGAAAGTACAACATTTGTATGAAGTTTCTGTCAGTAGGTGGAAGAGCCCCATATTGGAAATAGTCAAAGAAGCCTCAAGACAAGATGCTAATTATCAGCAGTTAAAACTGCAGTTACAGCAACCTGCTAACTTGACAAGTCCACCAGATTAAGAATTAGATGGGGCAGGAATGATACATTTCAAACAAAGACTGTATGTACCCAATCAGAAAGAAGTTAAAAATCTGATTATGGACGAGTTTCATGTCAGCCATTATTCAGGGCATCCAGGATATCAGAAAATGATTACCGCCATCCGGAAAGAGTATTTTTGGCCAGGAATGAAGAAGGATATTGCTGAGTATTTATCTCGATGCTTGGAATGCCAACAGATTAAAGCAGAACACCAGCACCCAGCAGGATTATTACAACCCTTGCCGATCCCGGAATGGAAATGGGAAATCATTTCCATGGACTTTATTACGGGATTACCTAAAACAAAAAAGAACAACGATTCTATTATGGTGGTAGTGGATAAACTGAGTAAAGCTGCACATTTCATACCAGTGCAATCTACATTCAAGGCCACACAAATTGCTCATGTTTTCATGCAAAACATGTTTAAACTTCATGGGCTACCGAAAACAATAATTTATGATCGTGATGTGAAATTCAAATCAGCCTTCTGGAGAACATTATTTGCTGATTTAGGAACCCAACTAAATTTCACCACAGCATACCACCCGCAGACCGATGGACAAACTGAACGAGTAAATCAGGTGATGGAAGATATGTTGCGGGCATATGTGATGCAGCAACCCACGTTGTGGGAAGAATATCTACATTTGGTAGAATTCACATATAATAACGGATATCACACCTCTACTCAAATGAGCCCATTTGAGGTTATGTACGGTCGAAAATGCCGCACACCCTCTAGCTGGGGAGGACCCGAGGATAAACTAAGCTTGGGACCTGAGATGCTGAAGGAAATGGAGGAAATGGTGAAAAGAGTGCGGGTAAATTTGAAGGCTGCTCAAGACAGACAGAAAAACTTTGCAGATCGAAAAAGAAGATTTAAGGAATACCCGGTCGGTGATCACGTGTATATCCGAATTCAAACTAAAAGGAGTACCTTACAATGGAGTGGATGTGCCAAATTGGCACCCCGATTTTGTGGACCCTTCCAAATCCTGGCTAGGATTGGCCCAGTGGCTTATCAACTTGCTTTGCCAAGCCACATCCGAGTCCACAATGTATTCCATGTCTCGGTACTCAAGAAATATGTCTATGACCCCAAGCATGTGATTCAATGGCGGGACATTCAGGTAGTAACTATTGCTGCAAATAGACTGATGGAAGTGTTATTGAAAGGAAAAAGCTAACTCTAGAATTGTGTAATGCAGGTCGAACCGGAAGGAGAGGTTCTGGTCGAACCTCTGAACATCCTCGACCGGAGAGAAGTGCAGCTGCGGAAACGAGTTATTACCCAAGTTAAGGTCCAATGGCGACACTATGGACCTGAGGAAGCCACTTGGGAAGATGAAGAATTAATGAGAAGAACATATCCAGCTCTGTTTGTAGCTGAAAGACACCGGGACGGTGTCCAATCTCAGGGGGAGGAGATGTGATGACCTGGATAACTATGTGGATAAATTCTCTGTTTTACCATTATGGGTAAAAAGGTGGAACAAAGATTATTATTATTTTTTTTTTTATATTATATATGGTGAAAGTATTATTATTTCCAAACTGAAACTGAATTGAGTTAATTGTCTATAATAACTTGGATTAAGAAGTTATTTTATTTCTCGTCTGCTAGATTGATTTCTTTTAACTACATATATATAAATATATATATATCAAGAAACAATTGCCAAGGGGGAAAACCCTAACTGTTTCCCTATCCTTCCATAAGAAGATGGAAAGAGAAAGACCCGGGGCTATTAAGGAACAGGCGGGGAAAAAGAAAGGAAACATAGCAGAAAGAAAAAAGGGAAAATGCAGTGCTAAGTCTGGTGAGGACCAGATAGCACAAGCACAGAAAGTGCGTGACAATTTTCTGAGGCAGAGGCCTGGAAAAAGAGCTTGGGGGGAGATTAGTCTGCATCGACTAATCTCGTGGTTGGGTGGAAAACAAGCGACAAGAGATAATCTTCTTCAGACTGGAGATGGTCTGAGAGCCACAGTGATAGTGCAGGTATGTACTGACACAATTGTTTTAATTGTATAAGAACTGATACTTTTCAATACCAGTTAACAGTAATTCGTCATTAAAACTTTCTGGTGGTAATCCCAGCATATTAATAGGAAACAAGATTACACTCAGTCGAAAGAGAAGGACTATTATACTAGTTTGACAAACGCTAAGTCATATATAAACATTTATTTAATGAACAAAGTGTTGTCTGTTAGAGTTCATGAACATTTAGGTTCCTTGTTTAACTTAAAATGTGAAAGGCGTGCAGTCGAATAAATCTGGGTTAAGAATTAACCTGAGCGGAAGGACGTCTGGGAAGTACTACGGTAGGCTAATTCCATACTTAAATTCCTCCCGTAACATACCAACCGCTGGCGGACGAATCAGTAACTTTATATACCTAAAAATGAAAGAGTTGAGTAACGGGATCCGTATACTCTCAAGAAGATAGAAACAAATAACTGAATTAGCACGACAAACATATATGGGATGAGGTGCGAATTTGCTCCCTCATACTGTCATAACAAAAGTTTCTTAATATTATATGCTGTAAATGTAAATTCATATCCCCGACTGAACAATATGATACAGTACCTTTTTCTACAGCATCGTAAGTAAAGAAAACAACTATGATCAATGATATCCATAAATAATTACATAACCCCGGTAACCGGGTCGGGATTTGCTATGTGACGGAGAGGCATCTATCATATAGATATGGAAAAGAAACATATGTTACAAAAACTCGAAGAATACAGTTCTCTAGGGGTTACTTCACCGGATTTAACCAAGTAACAGGAAAACAATAAAACCCGTGAGTAGGAAACTGAGAATATTGGAACAGTATCCTTAATATAACTTTTGCAGTAAATCGAAAGAAAAACCCTATTCAACGCATGGAAGGAATTCCTGTGCAGCGAATATATTGGCGTAATGTCATCTAAAAGTAAATAACAGATCACAGTTATGCTGTAAATTAAAAAAAAAAAAGCATGGACTACATAGCAAAAGATATAACAAACCCTAGCTGAAGTCAACCGTAATTCAGAATTAGATTAATAGCTTTATGCCGAGAGCGAAAGCTCAAAACAATTCATATGGACGACCTTTAAAAGGAGAAAAATCAACTACATGTCCAGAACCGAGGTTCATTCAGCGAATCAAGGACATATACATATACATTCAAAGAAATAAATAGCTCTTTAATATCAAACTGTCCCGGAAGGCCGAGATCAAGAAACGGTCCTTTAATAGTTCTAGAGGGCCGAGACAAAACCCAGGACACCGCGAACCAATAAATAAAATAAGAGAGCCCCGCTCTCGGAAGGTTGCCAAAATACAGTCAAACATTAAATAGGACCGAAACCCCCTTAAGGGAGAATTTAAATACAATAATCCTGTAATAATTAAAAAGGCGAATGCCATAATATCGGTTGTGGAAGGCTTCATAGCCAGGAAACTAAAAACATAACCACACCCATGAAGGAACACACAGTTACCTGACAAACAAAGAAAGGGTATTAAATTACTCTTCATTTGTTTAACGTTAACCTACTCTAGAGGTGAAGTTCTTACCGTGGACAAGGCCGCCCTGAGGTTCCATGACTGTAATACCTCATCGCCGAGCCAAGCTTCGACCCTGTTCACCATTCAAAATGTTAACATTTAGTTGCAGGTCCGCACCTTAAACTGGGTAAAGGAAGTGTCTAAAACAAAAAATCGGAAATGAGCAGAAAGCAAACATACAGAAAGATAAATAATCGGAGTGGGAATCATCTGCATAGCTCTCGTAATACACCCAGGTTTCAGATTATTCACAGTGACAACAAAATTACCTGAGCAGCAGTCATGGTAGGAGAATGCTGCGTGCACAGACCCTCACGAGGCGGTCTCTCCCGAATAATGAACAACAGAAACCCTAACTTGGGGTTTGTATGGTGAGACAGCGAAGGTACCACCGATCGATGGCGGGATTGAATCCCCATCGTCGATCCCTGTCAACATCCCGAGAAGCCGAACACCTGTCTAATGCATTCAATATAATACCTTTCCTCGTGATCTGCAACCAGTTCAAAGGATCGGTGATATCCAGACGGGACACTTGTCCAAGTCTCAAGCATTTGATATACGATAAACAGGATCCGCCGTATGTGTAGGTATTGCACAATCGGATGGGTTTCAATATTGTAAATCAACCGGTTGGTGAAACATTAACTGCAGTTGTAGAGTCGCCCGGGTATCAAACACCATAATATATGTTGGTGAATTATTAAAGATTACCAAGGGTTAAACCTTAAATTCCGAATAGTGATATATACCATACAAACAATTAAATTAATTTTTTTTTTTTTTTTGTGGTAATATTATTTTTACTGTTGTGCATATGGTTATG
>APFE030354542.1:60680-100660 GCA_000404065.3 Pinus taeda | reverse complement strand
TCTTTATGAAATATATTAATATCACTTCTCCTATATATGGTTATAACTAGATTGAAATGATAGCATGCATGTGGCAAGGAAATGGGTAAGGAGAGTAGGTTCATGAATTCACTAGAAATCCCCATTCCCCATGTAGTTTCCAATGGATTTCCATCTTTTAATTGTATGGGTCATGTGCGCACGCTATAGGTATAGGTGAGCACTCACTAGATGATGGCTTGGGAGTTTGTGACAAACATGGAAATTATTGTTCCATTAATCCCATTCATGCTATAGATGTATGCCTCTTCTCCTACCATGAGTGAATCACGCTTATGAACTATGGATTTGATGGAATTTGGTATATTGTTTCCTCCCACACTTTACACTCATTCCTGTGGTATTCTTTACTTCTCTTCCTTTTCTAGCTAGGTGAGCACTCATTGGATGATGGCTTGGGAGTTAGTGACAAACGTGGAAAATTATTGTTCCATTAATCCCATTCATGCTATAGATTTATGGCTCTTCTCCTACCATCAGTGAATCACGCTTATGAACTATGGATTTGATGGAATTTGGTATATTGTTTCCTCCCACACTTGGCACTCATTCCTGTGTTATTCTTTATTTGTCTTCCTTTTCTAGCTAATTCTATCACAATGGCCTGTAGTGCCCCCTTGAGAAAAATGATGGGGGAACTTTTTTGCATTCCATAAGAGAAAACATGGCAACTAGAAATGTTGCTATAGATTTAAATCATAATTTACCACCTAATATCAAGCAACACCTTAGTATTTTGAGAGAGGGGTTCAAGTAGGAGAGACCTTTTTTTAGAGAAAGAGGAATTGGAAAATATGGTTTGAAATTTGGTCAATGACACAGGCACTGGCAAGATTTAGGATATGAAGTGTCAATGGACCATTGAGCTATACTAACACATGCAATCCTTCATGAATCAATCCCTATATACCAATGAAGCAAAATGCTTAAAGCTTCATCAATGAGATAAGCATCTTTAGAAACAATTGTCTTTGTTAATAACCATATACACATGTTTTCCTTAAAAAAAAACTGTATGCACCTTGTTTTCCCAAAAAAAACCTATATGCACCTTGTTGGCTAAAAATCGTTAAAAATTTATGATCTTCGTCGCTGTCACATCAAAAGAAAACCCTATAGAGGTTTCCGTTGTTCCAATTACTCAATTCATGTCTTTTCTACAATCTAAAGCTCTCACAAATTTAAATATGGTTCACTCGATCTTTTGGTCTTTTTGTTTAAAAGCTTGTTATAATTACTCTTAATAAGTTAATTATCACTAGTAAGAGCAAGGTGGCTTCTTATATGGAAGGATGGGAATAATTATTTTGTTTCTAAACCGTTATTTTCAAACATCATTTCCATATGGACGAAGATATAGTTACTTTTTATATTTTATGGTTCATATTTTTGATGAAAACTTTTCACTCTGAGAATGCATAAAAATGTTCTAACTAATCTAGGATTGTCACACTTCAGGTAACATTTATTAAAGATGTTACAAAATTTTTATTTTTGTTTTAATGTTTTATGTATTTATACAATTTTAGGATACATGAGATCAATTTTACCTGTGTCTTGATTTTGTTGTTATTCTCCTTTACTTGGATATCAAGAATTTGAATAACTACAGAGTTATTTTGGAATCTCTAATAGTTTGTTTTGTTTTTCTTCTTTTTCTTCTCCCATCTCTTATGAGATTTGTTTTTTCTGTTTTGCACTGTTACTGGGTTCATCATGCTTATGGACATTTTATTATATAAAATATTATTTATTTTATTTTTAAAAATAATAAATAAATATTGCTCATAAAAGTAACTAGTACCAAATTGATACAGTAAATCTCCTGTAAAAATAAGAAAATTAATAAAAAAAAATATATACATTGATTGTTCATTCTGCTGGGAAATTCCAGCTTAGTGTGGGAATCGAATTTCCGCTTAGTGTGGGAATTGAATTTCCATATATAAATCAACAATACAGTCTAATCACTATGCTCTTTGAAAATTATATTTGTGCGGTGACTTATCTGAAAACAACTTAACTGGACAAATACCAGAATTTCTGGCTAATTTGAGGAACTTGAGAGAACTTGATGGGACCCAGCCCACTTGGCATTGCTTTTGCGCTTTATGTTATGTCTGGATTGTTGACGTGGTGGTAGGTTGTTGTTTTCCGTGGCTCTGTGGTTGTGGTAGCTGGGTATTGAATGCAATGGTTAATGTGGCAGTACCCTGCCTCGGTAAACTATTCAACCCTAAATTCACGTGTCTTCTCGACTCTTCTTTGATTATCGTTCTGTTTGCTCTGAGGGTTTGTGAGCTCTGAGTAAGGAAAATGATGGGTGCACTGTGCTATGGTTCCTTCGGCTCTGTAATGCAATTCGTGGCCAATTTACTGTGCTTGGATTGGTTCTGGTTGTTGATTGAGACCTTCGCTGTGTATTTGGTTACCCTGTCCGCCTGTTCGACAACAATGTTGTTTGGCTATGAAGGTTTCTTGCCTGGTTTTGTGCTCAATCTTCGGTAAGTTGCATTGTTACTTTTGTTGGCTTTGTCTTCGGTATAATACTGGTTGTTTGGCTTGCTTGTGGTTATCACTGTGACTGTGGTTGGTCGTAAGTCGATTGTGGCTCGAATTTTGTTCTATGTCATGTGGCTTTCATTATTCGGTCTTTGTGTATGCTACTGGTTCTCTGGTTTATCATTCCAAGTTCGACTGCTGGTAACTTTCGGGGTTCGTTCGCCTTCTTATGACGCTTCTTTGACTGTGGCTACATGCACAGGGTTACTCGGGAGGCACCTTCAGTTTTAACACAGGTAAATTCGTTGTTCCATGCTTCAATTTCCGCTACTCCTCGTTCTGGGTCTAACCCCATATTGCTCCTTTTCTCTTCAGTCATTCGGTAGTGTCCCTTGTTCCAAGTATGGCTATTCCTCGCGTCCTCCAGGTAAGGGTTTGTTTTTTGTTATTAGTTTTTATGCTGCTTCTGTAGGGTTTCGTCCCTATGTACTTCCTTTGTAGCTCACACTAATTTGCTCTTGGTTCTTGCAGGTCCTCACAGGCGACCTAGACGGCGTATTCCTCTGCATTCAATGGTATTCGGTTGCGCATGTTCTGGGTAGGCCTGAAACTTCTTCTGTTTTTTGAATGATGGTCTCGGCTTGGAGGATGGCTCGTCCGCTAGTTTAGTGTATGGTCACTGTATGGTTCTCTGTTTGCCTTGGTCGTTTTGGTTCGTTTTAATGTATAGGAATATGGCTCCAGCATGACCCTGTTGCTAGTCCGTTACAAACCCTAACTCAGGGTTTTGTGTTTGACCTGGGTGGTTGTAATTTTTGGTTGCATTTACATTCGCCGTGACTATGTTGGCCTCTGTCTACATAAGGGAACTCGGCCCTACCGATTCTTGCTGTAATTTACTATTCTGGACAATTAAAAGAAATTTGTTTTGATGAAAGAGATGTAGGGTAATTGTTACCTATGGCACCTTCACTTGTCTTTCAGTTACGTTGCTGGGCATTCAAACTTGTTTGCTTGTATTTCATTTACGTTCTTGTGCGTTGAACGTATTCGCTTGTCCTTAGTTATGTTGCTGTGCGCTCGAATGTGAACGAGAATGGTTATCTTATGACTTGGAATTTTGTTTAAGATTCTCTCTGCTTGTCTGAAATTTAACTGTAACTTATGCTTGTATAGTAGCCATGATAGTATGTTAATTTATAATAATACAATGGTCTGTTAAGTGATGAAAATATGAATGAAAGATCAACAAATAATTATGTAGGCAATTTCGATGGACAGTACTTCTCTGGTTTTGAATGCTTGATATTTTCTATTAATAAATTCACTCCACTTATTCTCTTATGAACTGAACTTTTTCTATTACATGTATTTTTGGCTTTATAGCCCTCTGTCTTCAGTTAAGGCTTGCAGTTTGTTTTTTTCTGTTACAAAGATAGTTACATAACTTCTGTTTCTATCCGTAACTATAATCATTTTCACATTACAAGACTTGTAGGAACAGTTAAGGGTTATTTTTCCTAATTACATAAACTACCTTTTAATCAACAATGAAACTACAGTAATCCTAAACTGGAAAAATAAAAGACATCTAACTGTTGCTGACTTGTAAAATAAAATAAAAGAAAAATTATTCCCAATAGAATTTAACAGTTCAATCGACCCTCGCTTGTGAACCTAATTGGAGTCCTTTCTGCCTCGTCACCGTGAGCTGGATGCTCCTGCATCAGGCTCCCGGGGTGAGAAAATATCATGAATTCGGTTCATGAGCTCCTCCATTGATGTCCCTGTTCATTCAATCTGCCTGGCGTCAAGCCATGAGCTGTCCTCAATCGGACGGTTCTTCCACTTGACTAGGTACTGAAAATAATTTTTCCCCCGAGTACGCCTAACTACCTGAGTTTCGAGGATGCCTTCGATCTCAGGAGGTTGGACATAAGGCATTTGTCTTTTCCAACTTTCTTTGTCTTCCTGGGTGTTCCGCGTGGATTGTCCGGGTTCATCCTTCCTTTCTTCCAATAGATTGCCTGTATACGGAAAGAAATCTGCCACATTGAAGATAGGTGATATGCCTACTCCAGGTGGTAGTTGTATTTCGTAGGCATTTGCTGAAAACTTTCGCAAGATCTTACAAGGCCATATCTTCTTGTACTTCAGTTTATTGTACGTACCTTTAGGGAAACGCTCCTTACGCAAGTGTACCAGAACTTCATCCCCTACCTCAAAATGAACTTCTCTTCTCCTCAAATCTGCATGTTCCTTATACTTCGAGCTGCTGTCCTGTAATTTTGCCTTCACCTGTTTGTGTAAGTCCCTCATTGCATTTGAAAAATCTTCTCCATCTGCACTCCGTCGTTCCTGTAAACCAAGATCCCGAAGCTCATGCACTCCACGAGGGTGCATGCCATAAAGAATCTGGAAGGGACTGAGACCTGTGCTACGATTCGACGAATCGTTGTAAGCAAGCTCTACTTGCGCTAGCACTCGGTCCCACATTCTAGAATTCTCTCCGACTAAGCTATGTAACAGATTTCCAAGACTTCTGTTCACAACTTCTGTTTGCCCGTCGGTTTGCGTGTGATAAGCAGAACTGTAGCTGAATTGGGTGTTCATCTTTTTCCATAAGGTACACCAAAAATGTCTCGTGAACTTCACGTCTCTGTCTGATAGGATTGTTGTTGGTAACCCGTGTAATCTGACAATCTCATTAAAAAACAAGTGGGCCACGTAAGTGGCATCACTAGTTTTTCGACAAGGTACAAAATGTGCCATTTTCGAGAAACGATCCACCACTACCATCACCGAATCATATCCTTTCTGTGTTTTTAGTAGCCCCAACACAAAATATAAACTCACTGAATCCCAAGTTCTGCCTGGAATAGGCAATGGCGTATATAATCCTGTGTTCTGGCTATGTCCCTTCGCTAGTTGACACACCTTACACTTAGCCACAAAACGTTGTACGTCCCGTCGCATTCTTGGCCAAAAATAAAAGTGATTGAGTTGCTCCAAGGTCTTGTCAATACCAAAGTGTCCAGCCAATCCCCCACTGTGTTTTTCACGAATGATATTCTCCCTCATAGAATAGCTGGGGATACACAATTGTCCTCCCTTAAAAATCAATTTCTCCTGTATGTTATAGTCCAACCAAGGACTATTTTCCCTTATAAAAGGGTTTTGGCACGCCTCATAGGCTTCTCTAAAATATGTGTCTGTCTTATAAAGATCCCGTAAATGTTTAAATCCCAAAACTTGCACAGTGCTTTCCTGCAATAGTAAAGCTTTTCTGCTCAATGCGTCGGCTACCTTATTCGCTTGCCCGCTGATATGTTTCAGCACAAAATTAAAACTCTGTAAGTACTCCACCCATTTGGCATGTTTATGATTAAGTTTGTGTTGCTGCATTACATATTGTAATGCAGAATTATCTGAAAACAGCACGAACTGGTTCCCCAAGAAATAATGCCTCCAGTGCCTTAGCGCCTATACCACTGCGTAGAATTCCTTGTCATACGAGGAGTACTTCTGCCTACTCTCATTCAGTTTTTCACTGAAAAATGCCACCGGTCTGTCCTCCTGACTGAGTACAGCCCCGATTGCTGTTCCACTAGCATCACAACGTACCTGAAATAGTTTTTGAAAATCTGGTAGCCTGAGAATCAGTCTTTCTGTTATTTTCTTTTTCAATAGCTGAAAGCTCTTTTCTGCTGCTTTTGTCCATCGAAAATGTTGGCTGGCCTTTTTGATGGTCTCCAACATAGGAGCACAAATTGCGCTGAAATTTTTAATAAATTTCCTGTAAAAACTTGCTAATCTGTGGAAACTACGTACCTCAAACAAATTCTTCGGTGACGGCCAGTTTATGATTGCTGTCACTTTCTCCGGATCCATGTTTAATTCGTTCTCCGCTATCACAAATCCCAGATAAATTAACTCTCTCTGCAAAAACGTACATTTCTTCAAGTTTATCAATAACTTGTTCTACTGTAACTTCTCCAACACTTTACGCACATGCCGGAAGTGTTCTTCTCGTGTCTTACTAAAAATAAGTATGTCGTCCAAATAAACAATTACGAACTTCCCAATATATTCCTTTAGCATCTCATTCATGAGTCTCATGAAGGTGCTGGGCGCATTGCTCAACCCGAACAGCATGACCAGCCATTCATATAGCCTTCATTGGTTTTAAAAGTTGTCTTCCACTCGTCTCCCTCACGTATCTGAATCTGGTGATATCCGCTTTTTAAATCTATCTTAGAAAAGTAAGTTGCCCCACTTAGACAGTCCATCATATCATCCATACGCGGTAACAGGAATCTGTACCGTATGGTGATTTTATTGATGGCCCTAGAATCAGTGCACATCTGCCATTCTCCTCCCTTTTTGGGGGCGAGAACTGTTGGTACAACACATGGGCTCAAACTCTCTTTGATCAATCCTTTGTCCAATAGCTCCTGCACCTGTTTTCTGATTTCTTCATTATCCTTGGGGATCTTTCGATAAGATGCCTTATTTGGTAAGCTGGCTCCTGGTATGAAATCAATATGGTGACGAATACTCCGCTTGGGAGGCAACTTATCCGGCAAGTCGTCCACTACTATGTCCGTAAACTCTTCCAAAATTTGTTGTATTTCTATAGGCAAATCTGTGATTTCTGTGTGCAACAGAACTTTCCTTGTCTTTCTGACTACACTATAATTCATCTCGCTGTTTTCAACCTGCTTTAAAAATTGTTTTCCGCTCATTAGCAATGCCTTAGTTTCATTTACTTCAGCCGCCTCTTTCTCTTCCCTGATAGGCACAAGGGTATGCCTAACCCCATCTTTTTCGAACCTATAACAGCTCAACACCCCATCATGTGTCACTTTTCTGTCATATTGCCAAGGTCTACCCAACAAGATGTGGCACACGTCCATTGGCATAATGTCGCAAATGATCTTGTCCTTATACCGTCCTATCTGAAATTCAACTTCACTCTGCTCATCCACCAGCAACTGGTGCCCCTTCTGTAGCCATGAAACTCGATATGGATTGGGGTGTTTCAGACGCTTCAGTCCTAACTTCTCCACCATCTCGGTTAACACCAAATTGTCAGTACTTCCACTGTCAATTATACAGCACTTACCTTGCGATTTACAAACTGTCCTGAACAAAGCTTTCCGCTGCGTCTGCTCAATACTCTCATCAACTGGCTTCAACAACACCTTATGCAGCACTAAAGCTTCTCCTGTTTCTGGGGCATTTTCTGCCTCTTGAGGAGGTGTTGTTGCTTCCTCCGGTTGCGCCATATATGCGCCTCGCCGTCCAATTGAATATGTTTCTGGGAACTCAAAAGAGCGGTGCCCCCACTTGTGGCATCTGTAGCACTGGTAACCAGTTCCCCTTCCACGACCATTTCCTCTGTCGCGCTGAAACGATCTGCCACCTCTCGTTCCATCTCCTTTTTCTGTTGTTCCCAAAGTCCTTGAACTGCTGGCTTCCTCACTGTTGCTGGCAGTTCGGCCCCTGCCATAGGATTGGCCTCTTCCTCTGGTAGACCCTCATCCTCTCTGGGCATTCTGTCTTCGGTTAAGTTTCTCCTCTGCTTTGATCGCGCTCTGGTATGCCTCCTCCGTACTGTTGGGAGACTAAATGCTTATTTCATCCAAAATCTCCATCCTCAGCCCATTTACATATTTGGCTGTCCTTTCTGTTGTATCCTCTGTGTATCCCGCTCGCAAATTTACTTGATAAAATTCCTCCGTATACTCTTTCACAGTCAGTCCCCTCTGTCTCAAATTCTGAACCTGCCTATGTAACGCGATTTGGTAATCTTTTGGCAGAAATCTGCCCTTCAATTTAGCTACTATCCTTGTCCAAGTTTTTATCGGAGGTTTGTCCAACCTCTTCCTCTCGTTCTGGACACTGTCCCACCACAGGGTTGCGTGTCCTTTCAGCTTTGTTGCTGCAAACTTGACCCTACGGTCTTCACTAACTTCCTCACATTCAAAGTACTTGTCCATCTCGCTAATCCAATCTAATACAACATCAATCGATAAACTGCCATCGTAGGTTGGTAATTATGGTTTTGGTCTGCTATTTGAAAATAATACAGACTTCAATAACTTCACTTCTGGTGAGTCACCTTCAGGCCCATCTGCCGCTACTTCCACTTCTTCTTCACTCACATCACCTAACTCTGGATCTCTCCTCTTGCCTGCCTCTACTGCTTCCAATCGAGCAGTAAGAACTCTGAGTTCTTCTATTAACGCCTCATCTACCATTCTACGAGCACCTCGGCCTCGTCCTCGTCTACCTATATCCATTTCTCCCAAATCTATTCAACTCAAATAGCTCTAATACCACTCTGATGGGACCCAGCCCACTTGGCGTTGCTTTTGCGCTTTATGTTATGTCTGGATTGTTGACATGGTGGTAGGTTGTTGTTTTCCCGCGGCTCTGTGGTTGTGGTAGCTGGGTATTGAATGCAATGGTTAATGTGGCAGTACCCTGCCTCGGTAAACTATTCAACTCTAACTTCACGCGTCTTCTCGACTCTTCTTTGATTATCGTTCTGTTTGCTCTGAGGGTTTGTGAGCTCTGAGTAAGGAAAACGATGGGTGCGTTGTGCTATGGTTACTTCGGCTCTGTAATGCAATTCGTGGGCAATTTACTGTGCTTGGACTGGTTTTGGCTGTTGATTGAGACCTTCGCTACATATTTTGTTACCCTATCCACTTGTTCGACAACAATGTTGTTTGGCTATGAAGGTTTCTTGCCTGGTTTTGTGCTCAATCTTCGGTAAGTTGCACTGTTACTTTGTTGGCTTTGTCTTCGGTATAATACTGGTTGTTTGGCTTGCTTGTGGTTATCACTGTGACTGTGGTTGGTCGTAAGTCGACTGTGGCTCGAATTCTGTTCTCTGTCATGTGGCTTTCATTATTCGGTCTCTGTGTATGCTACTGGTTCTCTGGTTCATCATTCCAAGTTCGACTGCTGGTAACTTTCGGGGTTCGTTCGCCTTCTTATGATGCTGCTTTGACTGTGGCTACACGCACAGGGTTACTCGGAAGGCACCTTTAGTTTTAACACAGGTAAAGTCATTGTTCCATGCTTCAATTTCCGTTGCTCCTCGTTCTGGGTATAACCCCAAATTGCTCCTTTTCTCTTCAGTCATTTGGTGGCGTCCCCTGTTCCAAGTATGGCTATTCCTCGCGTCCTCCAGGTAAGGGTTTGTTTTTTGTTATCAGTTTTTATGTTGCTTCTGTAGGGTTTCGTCCCTCTGTACTTCCTCTGTAGCTCGCACTAATTTTCTCTTGGTTCTTGCAGGTCCTCACAGGCGACCTGGATGGCGTATTCCTCTGCATTCGATGGTATTCGGTTGCGGATGTTCTGGGTAGGCCTGAAACTTCTTCTGTTTTTTGAATGATGGTCTCGGCTTGGAGGATGGCCCGTCTGCTAGTTTAGTGTATGGTCACTGTATGGTTCTCTGTTTGCCTTGGTCGTTCTGGTTCGTTTTAATGTATAGGAATATGGCTCCAGCATGACCCTCTTGCTAGTCCGTTACAAACCCTAACTCAGGGTTTTGTGTTTGACCTGGGTGGTTGTAATTTTTGGTTGCATTTACATTCGCCGTGGCTATGTTGGTCTCTGTCTACATAAGGGAACTCGGTCGTATTGATTCTTGCTGTAACTTACTATTCTGGACAATTAAAAGAAATTTGTTTTGATGAAAGAGATGTAGGTAATTGTTACCTGTGGCACCTTCTCTTGTCTTTCAGTTACGTTGCTGGGCATTCGAACTTGTTTGCTTGTCTTTCGTTTACGTTGCTTTGTGTTGAACGTATTCACTTGTCCTTAGTTATGTTGCTGTGCGCTCGAATGTGAACGAGACTGGTTATCTTATGACTTGGAATTTTGTTTAAGATTCTCTCTGCTTGTCTAAAATTTAACTGTAACTTATGCTTGTAGTAGCCATGACAGTATGCTAATTTATAATAATACAATGGTCTGTTAAGTGATGAAAATATGAATGAAAGATCAACAAATAATTATGTAGGCAATTTCGATGGACAATACTTCTCTGGTTTTGAATGCTTCATAGTTTCTATTAATAAATTCACTCCACTTATTCTCTTATGAACTGAAATTTTTCCATTACATGTATTTTTGGTTTTATAGCCCTCTTTCTTCAGTTAAGGCTTGCAGTTTGTTTTTTTCTGTTACAAAGATAGTTACATAACTTCTGTTTCTATCCGTAACTATAATCATTTTCACATTACAAGACTTGTAGGAACAGTTAAGGGTTATTTTTCCTAATTACATAAACTACCTTTTAATCAACAATGAAACTACAGTAATCCTAAACTGGAAAAATAAAAGACATCTAACTGTTGTTGACTTGTAAAATAAAATAAAAGAAAATTATTCCCAATAGAATTTAACAGTTCAATCGACCCTCTCTTGTGAACCTGATTAGAGTCCTTTCTGCCTCTTCACTGTGAGCTGGATGCTCCTGCATCAGAACTGTGAGTAGATTTTCTCTGTGATAGATGCTATATTTCTCTGCTAATGCTAATTTTTAAAATATTGCCACATTTCCCAATAGATGTACTCACGGGCTTATATTGAGAGATGCAATCCAGGAATTTGGAGAACAATAATCTAACTGGTACAGTGCCGGCTATTTTAAGAAAAAACAAAAACTTATCGATGAGGTTAATTCTCTTCTCCAACATGGATCATTTTACTGGAATTTCGTATAGTTTTATCATAGAGATCTCTAAATTTGAGATTCGATATTCTGATTGTGTTTTATGTTTGATAGGATTTCGGGCAATCCACTTCTTTGTGAAGGCGACGAAATTAGTGCACTAAATCTAAACCTGGTATCAGTAAAAGAGTTTTTATCAGTTTGTCAGTCGCTGGAGAGATAACATTAATTCTTTTGTCAATTACTGCTGCAACACTACCTAGTAGAAGATTGAAACGGGGGAGGGCCAAGGCTGTTGGTGTGTATATATGGTTTTTTATATTTTCTTTACAGAAGAGTAACGATCATTCTATTTTTCAAAATAATAATTCCTATCCTTCCTATCCCATAGGCAATCAATCAAAAGCCATATGACTCTATTATCTGCATGTGAATTCGTGAAAGCAAGAAAATAATGAATTCTTATTGTTGATTAGCCATAGGTATTCATTATTGTTGATTAGCCATAGGAAGCCATAGGAAGGCGTCCATAATGAATTCCTATTGTTGATTATTCATAGGAAGGCCTCCATAATGAATTCCTATTGTTGATTATCCATAGGAAGGCATTTATGAATTCCTAGTCATAGGAAGGCCTCCAAAGTAGAAGGAGTCTTGCTATTGTATATGATGTGGCAACTTATAGATCATTCTTTAATGCATTTAGGGTTAATTAGTTCTATATTGATAGTAGGGGTATTGATGTTACACGTATTAATTCCCACCACTTTCAATCATTAATTTTAGATTCAAAATTAAATGAAAAAAACATGAGTATAAGTTTTTTTCGTATTATACATGCTATAATAAGATATAATACAACTATTCAATAAGAATGAAAACCTATTCACAATTATGTCAAAATGAGGTCATAACCTTACCAGTAAGTAATGTCATCTTCAAAATTGAACTCCAACGACAATGTAATTCATTAGGAATCCAAAACAACATGTTTTAATTATTAGTTCACAACAAACATTGTATTCTACAATCACATTAATATCAAACCAAGCAAATATGTAACTAGACAACTATCAGTGATACCATGTT
The DNA here is from genome assembly GCA_000404065.3 of Pinus taeda. Lineage (NCBI taxonomy): Eukaryota > Viridiplantae > Streptophyta > Pinopsida > Pinales > Pinaceae > Pinus > Pinus taeda. The sequence continues at coordinate 88,338 of APFE030354542.1, read as the reverse complement.
CACAACTGAGCTAAAAGTAGAATGTAACTAGACAATAGTTAATAACATGGTCCACTATTTATCCATTAAATCGTGTGTATTTGAGTACATATATATAAATTCCATAAAAAAAAAAAAACGTAGAACAAAATTCACATTTCCATATAAAAAACCCAATAAAACAACGTTCACAACTCACAACAACACAATGAGTTTGAAACAAATCCAATTGTAACTAAAAAATTATTATTATTAAATAAAATTAATAAATTTATTAGTTTAACCAATCAATAAAAACATTTAATGTAAAAGACATAGAATAACTTCACATTAAGTTGTTGTTCAAATTTGAAAGTTCATTCATATTTTCAAAGTTTTTTAATGTAAAAAGACAGAATAACTTTATGTTAAGATTTTGTTCAAATTTTAAAACTAATTCATATTTTTAAAGTTCAATAATTAAACTTAGCAGCAAGAAACGCTAGCTATGCAGCCTTATTTCATTATAAATTTAAATATATAACAAATGAAAATAATCTCTTTCTTTATTCATTAAATTATAATTTCTAACCCCAAGAGTTAGTTCAATCGGTCAAGTCGGGGCCTCGCAGTTTGGGAGGTCACAGGGTCAATTCCCGAAAGCTCTTGGGTCAGGTGTTGTTATAGGTTGAGGGGCATCAGCCCTAGATATTCTGCATGGACATAACGGGGTCACAGGGTGAATTCCCGAAAGCTCTTGGGTCAGGTCTTGTTATAGGTTAAGGGGCGTCAGCCCTAGATATTCCACGTGGACATAGCGCCACCAAAAGCTCTTGGGTCAGGTCTTGTTATAGGCTGAGGGGTATTAGCCCTAGATATTTCGCGTGGACATAGCACCACCCGCTGACAGAAAGTGTCCGTGAACCATGCCGAAAAAAAAATAAATTAAATTATAATTTCAAATAATGGAAAAAAAAAAAATGCAAATTATATGTATGGATATCATTACATTTTAATTTCAGCGTTTGTCAAATGAAGATTGTCATCTTCTTTCTCTTGGTATCATTCCATTATAGCCTATAATTTGAAGTAATAAACATGTGATATCAAATAGAGATTTTCTTTTTGATGCTGGACATCATTACGTTATATTTTAAGTAAAGAAAACAAAGTTTGTCTTCTTTCTCCACGACATCCTTACACTATAATTTGAACTAATAATACTTTGTAAAATTTCATGATGAATCTTTTCATATAGCATCGAACTTTAAGGAATAAAAATGTCCTCTATGATATCAAGTACAATCATAAAGTCAAGCTTTATCAAGCTGTACCAATCATGTCGCACAACGTGACACATAATTGGACATAAAGATTATAAAATCAATTTTTATCAAAATTCACTAATCACGTCGCACGATGGGGGCAGAGAAATGGACCTAAGATATCACTTCACGATTGGACAAATGATACCACCTCATAAACACCAGTGGAATGTGATCACATCACTTTTATTACATTTGTCTAACTTACTAGAAAATTTGAAAAATCTTCAATATAGGTTTGAGTTTATTAGTATTCTTATTATAAAAATGGCTATGCAAGTATTATAAATTAAAAGCCAAGGGTGTGCGAGCTTGGATAATCTTATCATCATATTTATTTTTGTTATAATATTTATATTATGATTTTTATTAATATATTAAAAGGAAAAAATATTTATATATGATGTTTTTTTGAAAACCATGATTTATTTTGGGTTTAAAAATGAGACTATGTTTACCTAGTTGGAGACTAGTATCTGAAAACCATGATTTATCTTGGGTTAAATAATGAAACTATGTTGACCTAGTTGGAGACTAGTATCTTATTGATAAAAAAGAATCTAAATTTTAAAAAGAAAAGTAATATGGATACTGCCATTTTTCAAAAAACTACAAATCAACCTTTGACACAGACGTTGATACTCTAGTAGTTGAGAACTAAAAAGAGGACATAACACTGACATAGTAAAACAAACATAGATATATAAGAGTTGGCAATAATGGCAGATAGATGATTGACCAGATAAAACCCGAGAACATTGGTAAATTTAGTCATCTAAAACCCGAGAACATTGATAAATTTATTCATCTAGCATAATCGTTGAAGGAGTCGGGGAGGTATAATCGTTGAAGGAGTCGGGAAAGGAGGTGCGTGAACCATGTTGAGTGGAGCGGGGCTGCATTGATGGCCACCTCGCCATTTTTGGGTTCCTCCGAATCTGTACTTGAATATGAGACAATGTAGCATTTGCTTTTGTTGAGTCTCACTATGATTTCATTCATTCATATCATGGCATATGTATCGAAGAATTATCCTGTCCAAGCTACTTTTAATTTCCTACCTGCTTGTTGCGTATTACCATGTGGAGGAGATTCACCATCTGCCCTTGAGTTGCAATTGCGTGAAGGAAATATAGTCGTCTCGTCCTCCATTTACCTGGATTCGTTGCAATTTGAGTGGAGGAAATATTCCTCCATTTACTTGGATCAAGAACCCAATTTATATTGTCCCTGCATACAACTTCTAACTTCTAAATCCGAATGGTACCGACGTTACCCAATTTCTTGTGTCTCAACAGTGCGAATTTCCTTTTGAACTTCAAAAGGCACCAAGTCGAAGGTTGCCAAGGGTTAAACCGATTCAAGGAACAAAAATATTAACATGTATTTAGGGAGGGATTGAGGGAAAACATACATGTGAATCGAAGCTCTGGAAGAAAGAAAAACTTCGAGGAACTCTGTTAGCAAATTGATAAGGGTAAGTGGTTGCGAGCCTATTTCAAGATAACTGAACCAAATAGGTTATGATAAAGCCCTTACTTGTGCACAAACCTCCTTAGAAGCATCGTTTAGCTTGCACTGTGGATGCATACTCTACAAAAGGAGGAGTAGCGTCCTTACCGTGATAGGAATGTCTCCTCAGGGTGGAAAGCGACTAGTGGGACAACCAACCCTGTGCTCAACTTGAAAGAAAGGAGATGCAAATTTAGTGAAGGCCAAAAGCCGGGTCATGGTGGGTGGTATAGCCATTCAAAACCCTCACTTTAACAAACCCTCGACTTGCAGAGCCTCTCCAGAGGAAAGCTATTGTTCGAATGTCGTGGGCTGGCTGAGGGGAAAGGTAGGCAGTTATCTCATTCTTCCTGGTTGTGGCTCGTTCATTAGATTGAGATCTAGCACATCAATGGAAAAAGGAGCCTCCAGTTGTAAAGAAGGGTCTCAAAGGCCTACAATGATGGGAATCTCTTATAACTCCAAAACAACAATGAACAGAGAATAATGCTATGTTTTTAATACAGGAAAACAGAGTTTTTCACACACTAAAAAATATTTTTTATTCATTAACAAGATTGTTGTTACAAACGATTCTAGACCAAGAAGATTCGTCAAAGCGTGAAGTTTTGAAAATGAAATCAGGGCAAGTGTGACAGTGACTACACGTCTCCCAATAATCATACAAATACAGTGTCAACAAAAACAGAGAAAGGAAAGGGCGTTGGCACAGTAGCCATTAGACTTTCCAAAAAGCAGTCGAAGGTCAGCTAACACGGCTCAGAAACAAACATTCCAGTGAAGAAGTATGGAGAGGGGCGTTACCCTAATTCAACGGGCCATGACACCTTCTCTGTACACTGCTGGCAGTATCCTATCTTGTATTGTGGAGTGTGACTCCATGTCTTCTCGCAGAAGCAATCCATGATAGTATAGAAATATCCATCCAGCATGTCAAAGAGATGGTCAATGTTGTGAAGGACTTGGATGTCTGCGTCCAGATATACCATCTTGTTGTACTCCTCAAACACAAGATTGCTTCAGAAGAAGTTCAAAACTTTACTCTGTCTCTGCACTGGAAAAATATCATGGAGATGTCTACAGTGGCGTACAAGGACTGGATATTTGCTTTGATTAACGACTTGACAGGGGTATGGCAATGGTGGATTCTTCAATGCAGGGGTATGGCAAAGGACTGGCGCTGTAGTTGAAAGTAATATTTCAACACTCCCCTTTAATTTCAACTGTTGGGTTATCAGTCATACCTAGACATTTCCTCAAAAACTCAAAACTTTTCTGCCCCAATGGTTTGGTCAGAATATTGGCAACCTGCTCCTGAGTTCTGTAGTGTTCTAAAACAATTTCTCCATTGTTTACAAATTCCCTGATGTAATGAAACTTTGTATCAATGTGTTTCGTTCTCTTATGAAACACAAAATTCTTGGATAATGCAATAGCTGAGCTATTGTCACAAAAAATCACAATTCCTTTTGCTTGCTCTTGGCATAAACTCCTTAACATCCTTCTCATCCATATTGCTTGACACGATGTTGTTGTAGCTGCCACATATTCTGCCTCTACTATAGACAATGCTACAATAGGCTGTATTTTAGAAGCCCATGAAATGGCTTATGAACCCATGTGAAAAACATAACCGGATGTGCTTTTCCGATCATCTACACTTCCAGACCAATCACTACCAGTGTATCCAATTAAATCTGAACATTCTGAAACAGTATATAAAATTCGAAACCTTTTAGTACCTTTAACATACCTCAAAATCCTTTTTGCTGCCTGCCAATGTGCTTCTTTTGGCCTCTCCATGAATATGGAAATCAAACTAACAGCATGCATTATATCTGGCCTAGTTGCAGTCAAGTACATGAGGCTGCCAACTATGCTCTTTTACAAACTAGGATCAAAATCCTTGTTGTTGTCCTCTTTGCTGAGTTTTAATCCCATCATCGTGGGAGTGATTGTTGCTTTGCTCTCTTGCATATTAAATCTTTCCAACACTTCATTAACATATTTCTCTTGTGAGATAAAAATCCCATTTCCATTTTGTTCTACTTCTATTCCTAAGAAGTATCTCAGCAAACCCATGTCAGTCATTTCAAATTATTCTTTCATGACTGTTTTGAATTTTTCAATAAGATAATCATCATTACTTGTGAAAAATAACATCATCAACATATAACACAACAATTAGTATTTTACCATCCTTTCCTTTGATGTAGAGGGTGGGTTCTCCCTCACACTTTTCAAATCCATTTTCCATTAGATAGGAATCTATCCTACTATACCACACTCTTGGTGCTTGCTTTAGCCCATAAAGAGTTTTCTTCAATCTACACACTCTGTGCTCTTGGCCTTTCTTTTCATAGCCTAGAGGTTGTTCAATGTAAACCTCTTCCATTAACACTCCATTTAGGAATGTTGACTTCACGTCCATTTGGTAAATTTTCCGCTTGTTTTGTGCTGCCATGGACAACACTACTCTCATGGTTTCCATTCTAGCAACCGGTGCAAAAGTTTCCTCATAGTCTCTCCCATGCTGCTGCTTATATCCTTTGACAACAAGTCTTTCCTTGTGTCTTTTCTATTTTTCCTTCAGCATTACTCTTGGTCTTGTAGACCCATTTAACTCCAATGACTTCTTTTCCTTTTGGTAGTTCAACTAAATCCCATGTCTTATTTCTTTCTATGGCATTGATCTCGTCATCCATAGCTTCTATCCATTTCCTATCCTTAATTGCTTCTTCGAAATGAACAGGGTCATCAACATGACAATATAAAGGAAACAAAGAGTTAATACCTTCATTTGTTTCCTCTTGTTCATAAATGTCACTAAAATTTCTGAACTTCTTACCTCTTTCATTTGGTGTACAAGTGCTTGAAGAAGCACTGGAATTTCCTCCTTGTGGTGTGCTTGGAGAAGCATTTTCATTTCTCCTCAAGGGTTTCTCTTGCTGCCCTTGTGTTGGTGCTGCTGTTTCGGGATGTATTTTAGCCATCTCCTCATCATCTTCATCATGAGACAAAGAGTTTTTAACATTCACTGTTTTCTCTATGCTTCCATCCCAAGCTTCCTCCTCAATGAACTAAACATATCTACTCACAATAAGCTTCTTGGTGGATGGGTTTTACAACCTATAAGCTTTGGATTCCTCACTGTATCCAATGAAAATACATTTCTCCCCTTTGTTGTCCAACTTCTTCCTTAGTTGATCTAGAATGTGTGCAGAAGCCACACATCCAAAAACTTTCATGTGGGTGACTCCTTTCTTTGTCCCACTCCATGCTTCTTCTGAAACTCGGTTCATGACTCCTTTTGTAGGGCATCTATTCAAAATGTACGCTGCACAGTGTACAGCTTCAGTCCAATAATCATTTGACAAATTCTTTGCCTTTAACATACTCCTCGCCATATCCATGATTGTTCTATTCTTCTTTTCGACAAATCCATTTTGCTGTGGAGTGTACCTAGTGGTAAACTTCTTATGAATTCCATTTTCTCTACAAAAACGTAGAAATTCTTTGGAGATATACTCACCTCCTCTATCAGTTCTTAGAACTTTGATATGCAGCCCACTTTGGTTTTCTACAAGTGCTTTGAAATTGAAAAATATTTCAAACACTTCACTTTTGTTCTTCAGGAAATAAACTCAAGTTTTCTAGTAAAATCATCAATAATGTTCACTATAGTGGCTGCTTGCAAGTGATGGATTTTCATCGGTTCCATTAAATTTTGAGTGGAAAATTCTCTAGGGTGCTTTTGCCTTATACTTTTTCCAGATGGAAACTTTCTCTTGTTGTTCCCAGATACAACCTTCACAAAGGCTGTCTAGTTTCTCTATCAATGGTAATCCTCTTACCATTCCTTTTCTATTCAACAAGTTAAGACCTCTAAAGTTGAGATGTCCAAATCTCAAGTGCCACAACCAATTTTCATCTTTTGGTTTGCTTTGGAAAGCCTCTTGTGTCACTGCTGCTATTTCTTCTCCATTTTTTAAAACTTCTTTCATTCTGAGAGGGAACATCGTTTTCCTTGTCATCTTCACTTCAGCAATACATTGTTTGCTGGGTGTTTTATCCATGATGGTGCATACATCATCCACAAAGAAAACATTGTACCCCTTTTGAATAAGTTGTCCAATACTTATGAGATTACATTTCATTCCAGGAACATAATAAACATCTGCTATGGTTTTCTTTTCACCTTTCCTTGTTAAGACATTTACTTCTCCTTTTCCCATAACAGAAACTTTACTATTAGTCCCTAGTGTGAATTGTGACTTCACACTCTGATCTAACATAGAAAATAGGGCTATGTTTCCTGTCATATGGTTACTGCAACCAGAGTCTAGAAACCATACATCTTCACTCTTTTCTTCAGTCATATTATAGGCTAAAAACAAATTATCTTGGCTAATATTTTCTCTAGTGAAATTTGCACTAATTCTATTACTCATATCATGCTACTTCTTCCTACATTCATTTGCATAATGCCCATATTTTTTACAATAGTGACATTGGACATTGGATATCATACCTTTTTCCTTGAGCATGATGTTGTCCACTTTGTTGGCTGGTGCCTTGGCCTTGGTTTTGATTTGGATTGCTACCTCTTCCTTGAGCATTTGCTGGACTGTTTCTTCCACCTCTATTTTGGCTTCTGCCTCTTCCTCTTTTGTTTCCTCTGCCTTGACCTCTTCCTCTTCCAAAGAACATCTGGGTCTTAAAGGCATGCTCTAGAGATGAGTTTTCATTTCTACTCAATCTCTGCTCATGTGTCACCAGTGATGCATGTAGTTCATCAACTGAGAAGTTTGTGAGATCCTTTGTCTCTTCTATGGTGGTGAAAATCACATCGAACCTTGAGGGTAGGATCCTCAATAGTTTCTCCACAATCCTCCTTTCTTCAAGAATCTCTCCATGAGACCTTATCTGTGTGATCAGACCAATCACATGTGTGAAGAATGAGTCAATATTATCTGACTCCTTCATGCATAGAGTCTCAAAATCTCTCCTCATCAACTGTAGTTTTGTTGTCTTCACTTTCTCCATGCCTTGATAGGATATCTTGAGAGTTTGCCATGCTTCTTTGGATCTCTTGGCTGCTGCTATCCTTGGAAACACACTCTCATGCACTACTTGATACAAAAAATAGAGGGCTTTAGAATCCTTCTTCTTATTTCTCTTCAACAGTTCTTTCTCTGCTTGAGTCAAATTATTAAACTCATATTCATCTCCTAGTTCTTCAAAACCATCCTCAACAAATTCCCATAAGTCTTGGGAAGCAAACAAAGCTCTCATAGTTATTGCCCAATAGTCATAGTTTTTCCCATTAAATTGTGGGAGCTGAATATTACAGATACCCATGCTAGTGCTGGCTCCAGCCATTCTTGCACTCTTAACTATGCTTTAAAATACTTGACTGTGTATTTAAAATAACTCACTGTATACGTTGGATTCTTTCTTGACTGAGTCTTCACTCTGCTGGAGAAGCTGCTGCAACAAGAAATCCTTCCTTCAGCTTTTTTGACACCTTCAAAGAGCCTAGACAAGCTCTGATACCATGATGGGAATTTTTGATAACTCCAAAACAACAATGAACACAGAATAATGCTCTGTTTATAACACAGGAAAACAAAATTTTCCACACACTAAAAAATAATTTTTATTCATTAACAAGACTGTTGTTACAAATGATTCTAGACCAAGCAGATTCGTCAAAGCGTGAAGTTTTGAAAATGAAATCAGGGCAAGTGTGACAGTGACTACGCATCCCCCAAAAATCATGCAAATACAGTGTCAACAAAAACAGAGAAAGGAAAGGGCATTGGCACAGTAGCCATCATAGTTTACAAAAAGCAGTCGAAGGTCAGCTAACATGACTCAGAAACAAACATTCCAGCGAAGAAGTATGGAGAGGTCCATTTCCCTAATTCAACGGGCCATGACACCTTCTTTGTACACTGCTGGAAGTATCCTAACTTGTACTGTGGAGTGTGACTCCATGCCTTCTCGCAGAAGCAATCCATGACAACATAGAAATATCCATCCAACATGTCAAAGAGATGGTCAGGGTTGTCAAGGACTTGGATGTTTGCATCCAGATATACCATCTTGTCATACTCCTTAAACACAAGACTGCTTCAGAAGCAGTTCAAAACTTTACTCTGTCTCTGCACTGGAAAAATAGCATGGAGATGTCTACGGTGGTGTACAAGGACTGGAGATTTGCTTTGATTAACGACTTGACAAGGATATGGCAATGGGGGATTCATCAATGTAGGGGTATGGCAAAGGACTAGCGCTGCAGTTGAAAGTAATATTTCAACATACAACCACAATAAATGTGAAAGTTGGATGACAACAAAGTCCCTCCTACTGTCCTTAACATATTAAATGACCTCGGGAAGGTAGAGCATTGGAAAAATCAATTAAAAACTAGTATTAAATCTTAGCCTTTGTATCATGTAGATGGTAGGAATTATGTGAATGTTCTTTATCTCCTAAATTTCTGTGATGACTTGCGTATGGTAATTATTAATGTGATTTTTATTAGTCCCTCCCTATGGCAGTGCAGGGATTATAGCGTTGGCTTTGCCTTTGACCATCTATTAAATTATCGGTTGACCATAAATTTTTAACTTTTAATCAAAGTTTATGGTTATTAATTTGGGTGCAACAAAATTTTAATCAAATTTTGAATTTACCCTCTTATTGCAATCGTCACGCGAACCGAGCTGATGCTGTTTTAGTCAAGGACAATTATTTTATCCTAAGTTTTTCAAAACAAATGTCCTAACAAGTTGTTTTATCCTAAAGTTTTCCGAAACAAATGTAGAAGCAAGTTATCTTATGCAAATTAAGAAGGTTAACGGAAATAAATTATTTTATGCAAAAATATCCTAAGTTGTTCAAAACAAATATACCAACAAGTTATTTTATCTTAAAATTTTCCAGAACAAATGTCGAAACAAGTTATCTTATGCAAATTAAAAATGTTAACGTGAATAAATTATTTTATGCAAACATAATTTATTCAAATTTTTTCTAGACTACTTGTAGCTTTTTTTTGGCCACTTGTCACCTAGTTATATATCTCCTGTCCCCTTTTCATTCCACGCAATATCATCCTACCTCCTCTTCATTCCTTTTGACCCTATTCTTTACATCGAAAATACATTGTTCTTCAATTTCGTACGTTAGTGTTGGTTCTTCAAATATAAATGGCATATGTTCCTGTTGGTTCTTCAACTAGATCTTGCATATGTTTAAGCGTGCTGCGAGGAAATCTTGAAGATACTTGATGTTGAGTACATTGATCTTTTATCAACACTAGACTCTCATTGAAGCCACGTGTTGGTTTGTCAACCAGATTTAGCATATGTTCAAGCGTGCTGTGAGGAAAGCTGGAAGATACTTGATGTCGAGTACATTGATCTTTATTATCAGCACTGTATTGACACTAGAGTCCCCTTTGAAGCCACGGTTTGTATGGATATCATCTTATTTTGTTTCAGTTCATTTTCATTTGTTGTTTCATTAGTACTTTGTATATAAGACACCATTGAAAACACACAGCAATAAGTACAATGGTGTAAACCATAATTCCAAGACACCATTGAAAACACACAGCAATAAGTACAATGGTGTAAACAATAATTCCAAGACACCATTGAAAACACACAACAATAAGTACAATGGTGTAAACAATAATTCCATAATGCTCAGTGTACCCAAAATATAAAAATAATCATTCCTGACTTGTTTTTCTTTTTTTTCATTTGTTGATGAACAAGACGGCATTGGAAACACACAATAAGTACAATGGTGTAAACAATAATTCATTGAAAACACACAACAATAAGTACAATGGTGTAAACAATAATTCCATAATGCTCAGTTTACCCAAAATATAAAAATAATCATTCTTGACTTGTTTTTTTTTCATTTGTTAATGAACAAGATGCCATTGGAAACACACAACAGAATACTAATTAGTGATAAGTACAATGGTGTAAACCATAATCAGATAATGCTCAGTTTATCCAAAATATAAAAATAAATCTAAAATATAAAAATAATCATTCCTCACTTGTTTGTCTTTTTATTCATTTGTTGTTTCATCAGCTCTTTGTATACAAGACACCATTGAAAGCACACAACAAAATACTAGTTAGTGATAAGTATAATGGTGTAAACGATAATCCCATAATGTTTAGTTTATCCAAAATATAAAAATATACACAAAATATGAAAATAATCATTCCTGACCTGTTTTTTTTTTCATTTGTTGTTTCATCAATACTTTGTATATAAAGCACCATTAAAAACACACAACAGAAGAATAATAAGTAATAAGCACAATAACGTAAACAATAATCGATAATGCTCAATTTATCCAAAATATAAAAAGAATCATTCCTGACATGTTTTTCTTTTTTTCCTCCTTTTTTTTCGATGACAATGCTTACACTATATTGCGGTGGAATTTGAAGTCTTCTCGAGTAATGGAGGTTTATTCTTGTTAACTTAAAGCAAGTTCATCCGTTTATGCTCAGTCCTATGTGAGTACCTAATTGATATATTATTTTTCTTTGTTGTACTTTTTATGCTCACTCCGGTTAAAAGGTTACAGGCTGATGGTTATTTCTGTTGTTCGTGTTTAGAGTTTTGTCTTCACTACAACAAAACCTTGTGATTAGCATCCCTTTTTTCTTCCTTTTTTGCATCTATAGCCGATTTTTGGTGCTATTTGTGTCCATTTATCAAATATGGTGGAAAAATTGGTGCAAAGTTTGCACCGATTTTTTCACCAAGTCTTACACCAAGTTTAGCACCAGTTATTGTAATAGGTTTTGCATCAGGTTTTACACCAGGTTTTATGCCAAGTTTTGTGCCATCCTTTGCACCATGTTTTGCATCAAGTTTGGCACCTAATTTTGTTTCACCAACTCTTGTATAATTTATTGCATCCACTTTTTGCGCCTACACTTGCATCAACTTTTTCATCATCTCTTGCATCCTCTTTTGCATCATTTTTTACATCCATTTTTACAATATTTTTTGCATCCCCTTTACGTCAAGATTTGCATCAACTTTTGTGTCTCATATTGCATCTACTTTTGCATCATATTTTTCGTCCATTGTTGCACCCATGTTTACGTCTACTTTTGCATCCCTTTTTGCATCTTATTTTTCTTCTTCATTTGCTTCTTTTTTTGCATCTTATTTTTCTTCTTCATTTGCTTCTTTTTTTGCATCTATCATTACATCCACTTTTTTTGTCACACTATTTGTACCATGTTTTGTACTTACTATTGTGCCCACGTTTGCTTCCAATTTTGCATCCACTTTTGCATCAAAACATTGCATCTATTTTTGCATCCACTTTTGTGTTGGGTTTTGCATCTCATTTTGTATCATATTTTGCATCTACTTCCATTGCATCCATATTTTTCATCCAATTTTGTTTGTGCTATTGCACCCATGCACATCCACTTTTGCATCCCTTATTGCATATTGTCTTGCATCCAAGTTTGCATCCTTTTTTGTGTTTTTTATTACATCCACTTTCTCATCCACTTTTGTTGTGCCATATCTTTTCCTATCATTGAAACCCACATTTTCTTCCAATTTTGCATCCACATTTGCATCCTATTTTGTGTCCAAGTTTGCATCAAATAATTTTTATGTTTTTTGCATCCCATTTTGCATCTAATTTTACATCCACTTCTGATGCGTCCAATTTTGAATCTAATCTTGTGTCCACTATTGCACCCATGTTTAGCCCATATTTACATCCATTTTTAATCCAATTTTGCCTCCTTTTTGCATCCAAGTTTGTGTCTTTTTTTTTTGTTCATTGTTGTATCCACATTTATTTCACAACAATTCATGCTAAGTTTTTATTCATACTATTACACCCATGTTTTCTTCCACTTTTTCATCCATGTTTGCATCCTATTTTGTGTCCAATTTTGCATCAACTATTGCATCTACTTTTCCATCCACTTTTGTGTCAATTTTTATGTCTTGTTTTGCATCTACTTATGTTGTGTCCACTCTTCATCCAATTTTACATCTATTGTTGCCCACATTTTTTTTTTTGCTTTTGCATCCATTTTCAAACACTCGTACTTTTTGCATTGATGATATTTCTTATGACATTAACAATTATGAACAACTGATGACAATGTCAATAATCATGACGATGATGATAATAAAGATGATGACGATGACATGAATTGTGATTATTATGATAATCAAAATGATGATAAAGATTACGGGGGTTATAATGACAATGATGATGGCAATGCTAATGACCTCAAACAATCTTCCCAATTTTTAAATGTTGTCATGGTCATAGTCATAATCATTATGTTTAGAGTCATCTTCCAAGTCATCATCATTTGATCATCATTATCATTATTCTCATCTTGGTGATCATCAACAACAATAATGGCATGAATCATGTGTAGAAATTTTGAATAATAAACACATATTCAATGGAGATTATCCTGATCATGTACTATTGCGGAATACATACACAATACATAAGCTCCTCTACGTTGATCATCAATATAGCAGCATCAATAACAATAAAACATCAAGAGCATGCACACATTAACACAATATGTAACCCGGGGAAAGCTTACAGCTGAAAACCCCACGCTATATGTATATTAATGATTGAGAACATGAAACATTACAATAGTCAATACTTCTCACAAGTATCCAGCACTATCTCCACCTGTTACACACAATACATCTCAGATCTGATCTCCAAATCGATTCCACTGCTTGCCTGCCTCCACTGCTTGATACCTGCACATGAATGGATGAGAATGGTTGAACCGAACTCGTATTTACCTCAAAAGAATCACTCACACTGGGAATCACGTGAGCAGAGGCTATAATCACTTGGTATTGACCAATTCCCATTGGCATAACTCAGTCCCATTGATTTGTGCAAATCCTCATTCACAACTATAGTCACAACTGATAGCAATCTCATCCTCTAACACTTGTCCCTGCTGAACTGAACATGCACTGACATGCAACTGAGTTAACTGATGTATTCTTTAGTTGCATTATGAGTTAATAATTATTTTAACAACTCATCATTAGTCTATTTGCAGTTAGACTAATTACAACTAGTTTAACCAAGTCAAACTGAACACAACTCCATCAACTCCACAATCAACTCCACCAACTCAACTGATTGAGTTCTAACTGAAGTCATGCATGCAACAACTCAACTGACTCACAAAGAAAACGTATTTCCTTCTGACAGCTTCATGTGCCACATCTGTAGCTCAAACTAAAGTGCTCCAAGAGAATAAGATAAAGTTTATAGTCTAAATATTATTATAAGCTAATAATATTTGACTGCTCTATAATTAGACTTGACAGTGTCACCGTTGTTGTCTAAAAGTAGAAGTTCATATATTTTTGCCAACTTGACCAATTTTCCATAAACAACATCCTGCAACTCATAGACATGATCCATATGTCTAAAAATAGACTTTGCGTCATAATTTGCCTGCGGGCCCACTTAATGAAGGCGACTCTTTTCACTAAGCTCCATCATCTTGTTGCATTCTCAACATCATGATTATGATGTTCATGAAGAAGTTGATAACAACGATGATAGAAATTACATTAATTATGATGATGGGGATGATGAAAATTATATTAACGATGATAATGGTAGTGATGATGATGATCGTTGATCATCTCTAAAAAATAAATTTGTCATTTCTTTTGCATATATCATGTGTCCTAACAACCATTTTTGAGCACTCGTAACATTTTTTGGGTTGATGATATTTCTTATGACACTTACAATTATGAAAAATTGATGACAATGTCCATGATGATGATGATGATGATGATGGCAACATGAATGGTGATTATGATGATAATGCAATGATGAGATTGATGGTGGTGATGATGATGATAATGAAGATGATGACACTGCCTCTAAACTAGGGAGATACTCATAATGAGACAAACAAGTACTCTCAAGTTGAAATATTCATATAAGAAGGGATCTAGATTGATAAGCATCAACGATCATTTACATCATCATATTCAACATTGTCAAAATAGAAAGGCCTCGAATAACAAGTTATATCTCTCCATTAGATCATAACACAATGTTGGGAGGCATAAATTTGGACACCACTACCTCTTTAGGCACTTACCACACTAGGATGTTCATCAGGCATGTCCTCGCATGATCATTTCCTAATCCACTGTCAAAATATTTGACACTAGGAAATTCCGATCCTCATGACTATTCTTATCTTGGATTAATGTACTTGACTTATGGAGGTTAGTCCTAGTCAAAGCACAAATTCTCAAAGAATAATTGTCCCAGATGTTTATCTAATCCACCATTCTCCCTACTGGTGTCTTTAGTAGGCTTACGACTGTTAGTCTCGGCCATTGTACATGACAAATGGATAATGTGGTGTCAATGCTCACTCCCTCTCAACCAGGGAGGAGACAGCCACAACCATAAACGATTCTCAAGAATACCCATCATTTTCATAGGGAATAACATCATTAATTTGTTTTCATCGCATGATGCCTTTATGATTAAGCATTCATAGATTTGTGGCAAAATATTTCCCCTATTGTCATTTGTGATGAAGGAAAATCAAAAAGTGAAAGCCAAAAACATTAAAGATACACTATAATGATTTATCTAAGTCTAAACTCTAAGGTTAAAGTGAAATTTTTTGTAAATATTATATCTATGAGTTGTTCAAAACTTATGAAAACCTTATTCCCTAAGTCCTATACATAAGAAAAATCAAAAGAAAGAAAAATAAGGCCCAATGAATGGTAACTCATGTATTCAGACCCTCTTTGGAAAACATATGAATATATACACTTCTAGTCACACTTGATCACATGTTTGTGATGGTTAAATCATGAAGTCCTCTTGTCCCCTTTCATTTTAACTTCATCATTTAAGCACCTAATTGAGGATCTAGGGAATTTTTCTTGCCTAAGGGTTTCATGTCTACTCTTGGTTTACTTTATGTCACACTACGGTCAATAATGTGATGGAGTGAAACAATTAAGTTTGTGGAGTTATTAGAACAGTGTATTAAGTTAGTCACCACACACACATGTATTACATGTCATTGATCCACATGTGTGGGTTGGAGACTCATTGCTTGAGAACTTTAATGGATACTACTTTAGGGCCTTGATGGTTTATCTTACAAAATCTCTTGGTAAACATTGTGATTCATCCTTTCTTTTCCTCGAGACACTTGATAATATTGAATTCACTCCCAATAATCCACGAAGATGGGGAGTATAAATTACTTGTGCTGGAAATAGAATTGAGAAATAGAGGTTTTCCATTTGCAATATTGGAGTCATAGACATTGGATACATGGTAGTAGTCCTCGATGTCAATTAACTAAAATTATATTGTCATAATGCAAAAAGAGGTAAACATATTGGTAACCTTGATGTCTTGATCATTCCAAATAATAGCCATTCCACCCAAGTATATCTAATCATCAATCACTACTACTTGGAAATTCCTCCCCCATTTTCTAATTATATGAGGTAGAACCTCACTTAATATTTGTATTTCTTATATCAACATTATTGATGGGTGCTTTGCATACCATTTTTCTTTTAGGAGTATTTGTTTTCCTGTACTATTGAGGTCCCTCATGTTCAATGAGACTATTTTCATGGAGAATTTACACAGAAAGGAAGTATAATGTGACAAAAAAAAAATGTTCCAAGATTTAAGTTATTGGACAATGCCACTTCATGACTCCTATATTTCCTTAACCTGGGATTGAATGGTGAACTTGATAGCCTTAAGGGAAATATACCAATGAAAATCTCAAAAAGAGGTGACTTTTGAATTTATCACATACAAGTTAATATACTAAAAAAAATATCCATAAAAATTTCATCAATCAATGAATCTTTAAAAAAAAATATCCAAAACAATTTCATCAAGCAATGAAGCATTACGTTATAAATTACAATCTATAGAACGTTTGAGAACTTCTTGCTAAACCATGTTCAAAACCAACATATTTAATATTAATATTTAACAATAATATGGAAAATAACACATTTTCATAAATTAAATAACATGTTATCAATCATAAGAAATTTCACTAACATAAAACTAAAAAGTATGCAACTAATGGGAGTGACCACTCAAGGCCACCATAAGACAATTAATCTATTAAGACAAGGATTAATGGAGAAAGAAATCTACAAAGGACAAAGGCAAACCTATTTTAACTTTATTGTTTTATTAGGTGCAAGTTGAACATCTCAAGATATAATAAAGAGAAGAATTAATTTTATTTCATTAGGAAAACCCAAATACATTCTATAACTTAGCGAGGAAGAGATGTATAATACCCATCTCAGTGACACAACGCATGGAATTAAGTTACTTTTTATATATAATTTAAACTTATATCATAAAATCACAAATTTAGAATGAATGGATGTTTAAAATCCATTTTTATAAAAATGAAAATATAATTTTTGTTATAAAAAAAAAACAAAAACTAAATATATTTTTTGAGAAAGTAAAAAAATACCAAACTGAATATATATATTAAAAAAGAAAACTAAACTTAAGAATATTATATATATATATATATAATATATATATATATTATATATATATATATATTTTAGAATTTTTTAAACACTTCCCTCCATTCTAAGAAGCAAAAATAATAATAGAAATAAGGATGGACCAAAAATATAACTTTCCTTAGTAAGTGTTTCCCACCATTCATTCCACTCACTCGAGCTATTTCATAAAACAAAGATAAGTGTTATTTCACACTCTTTTGGCAAAGCCTATTGAGCTTCTCTTATGATATATCTATTCCTTGATGGAGTCCTTGATATATTGATCAAGTTTTGATTCCTTAGAGATTAATTAAAGCAAAGAAAACATGAGTACTCTTAATTCCAAGTTCAATGCCTCTAATGGTGGACACAAGGCAAGGGAGGGGTTGTTATCGTGGTCATAACTCCAAGTTCATTGTCTCTGATGGTGGATAAGGCAAGGGAGGGGGTTGCAGTGATGGTCATGGTCATGGAGTTTTCTCTTTTACATTATATTTAGGGAGTTCAAAGCAATTTGAATGGAATCATTATCGTCACTAGGTATAATGGATTAAGTGTGATAACGGATAAAATGAAGTAATTATTTGTGAGAATTTGTTCTTGAACGAACATTAGGATCCATCTTATTATAGAGAAAAGTACATACATTAAAAACAACTCAATATTTCATGTGACATTCATATTGAATGCGACTTATTTTTCATTAAAAACAATTTACTTTTTCATGTGACATTCCTTTTTTGTTAAAATTTCTTCTATTTCTAATCTGAATTACAATTTTAATTTGAAATAAAGCTTCCAGTAAATATTGATTTACCAATTCTGCATGGAAATCATAAGAAACATTCACAATATAATATCAAGAACAAATGGGTACCTATTTCATATGGATTGAAAAATGCTTCTACTACTTAATGTGAATTACAAGTGTAACCTTAGTTGGATCTCTAGTATATCTTAAGCCATATTTTCATTTTATTTTTAGTACTATTAAATGTTATTATGTCCTACCTCATTTTATTGTTAGCATTGTAATAAAAATATGCATTTTTCTATAGAATTAGTACTAACATGTAATATTGATTTTTTTTCCAGAACGCTATAGGTAATGACCATGAAGATGATGATATAGACTATGTTTAGATTACATCATATATTAGAGATGATGATGATGAGGATGACGATTGCATTTGTGATGATTATGTAGATGATATTATCAGGATGGTCAGGATGATGATCATGGAAATGATCATGAGGATGAGCTTGAATATGATTTTCATGGTGCTAGCTAGCCATGCGTTATTTTTTATATTTAGTTGGATGTCTTAATATGGTAATCATACATTTGAATTTTAGTTTATTTGAATAATGATGATGATACTATCGGTACTATCTTGTTACCTTATGAATATGTTGAAAATTGTTTACAATTTTTTTATGAAGATGAGATTCCTATTTTTTATGGATGTTGTGAATTTACCTTAGCATAATAATATCTATGAAACATTTTTATTTGGTAATATTACATTGACTTTTAGTTGATTTGATTAAATATGATGACGATATTATCATTTTTATCTTGTTATTTTATGTATATATTGAAAATTATCAACATTATTTTGATGGAGAATTATTATGTATGATGATATTACTATATTTTGATGGATGTTGTGAATTTACCTCAAAATAATGGTATTCATGAAATATTTTGATATGATAATCACACATTTGAATCTTAGGTGATTTGATTAAAGATGATGAGGATATTATTAGTATTATCTTGTTACTTTATATATGTGTTGAAACCTGTCAATGCTTTTTTATGGAGAATGATTGTGTATGATGATATTACTATTTTTGGATGTAATGTTGTGAATTTACCTTGGAATAATGATATTTGCGATAAATGTTGGTTTAGTAGTAATATATGTATATTGAAAATTGTCAATGAATGTTTGATGGAGAATTGTTATATATGAGGATACTGCTATATTTTTTATGAATGTTTTCAATTACCCTTAAATTTGTTTACAAATACTAAGTTATGAATTTGAATTGTGATGTATTCTTAAATGTGTTATACATGAAAATACCTCCTCATCATCTTGGAGGAGAATATTATGTGGTTGGTTGAAATACCCTTTGTCCTAAACTATTTAATTATATAATACAAGTTATGTACCATGAGGACCATGGTAACCTAGTCTATAACAAGTTGTCCCCTTCATCTACGTTTGTTACAAAATTCTCACATTAGAGGAATTTTCAACTCAAAAAATAACTACCTAAGAAAAAATTAAGAAACTAATAAAATAATGCCATGTAGACAATTTTTTAATATATCATTTTTATTATTCTTTTACCAAAATTGCTCAAATAAATCTCACATTTATCAAAATAGTTGTATATGTATTTTATGTTTAAATTAATATATATTAGCACAAGATTAATACAATTTAAATTAAAAAGTAATTTAAATTAGAAAAACAAATTCAAAATTTTAAAGGAATTTAAATTTAAAAAGAAAATTTAAAATATAAATTTAAGTTCAATTTAAATTAAGTTACTCAAATAAATGCACATTTATCAAATAACGATATATTTATATTTTATATTTAAATTAATTTATCAATACAACATTTAATAAAATTTAAATTAAGAAAGTAAATTTAAATTAAATTAAATTTAGGATTTTATATTTAAATCTATTTATTTAACACGCCATTATTTACCCTTCATTAAAAATATTCTCGATATTCTAACTTTTATAGATCAAGATATTAATTTTATTTTTAATATTTAATATAGTTTTGGTTTACTTGGGCACCATTCACAGTTAAATTAGGTAAGTTATATTATTAAAAAAAAATCCATTACCTAGTCACACCTCTATGTCTTTTAAATTTTAAAGGATTTTGATTGGCTTACACATTATGACATGGAAATTCAATGTTAACATTTTAAACTGAAAATTCCTCTAATGCGAGGAAAAAAACTCGAGTTAACTAGAATTTGACATTCTTGTTCACTTTCGGAAACTCATATGGTGGAATGTGATCTCTTTATCCTCATCTTTAGATTTTTCGTAAAAGAATAAAAGCATACAAAAGTGGGAAAGAACCATAAATCATGGGGAAGCTTTTTCCTAAGCACAAAAACATCTAAAAAGTGGAAAATGCCATTTTTATATGAGGAAACATTATTCACCCAAAAGATTTTTCCAAAATTGAAATAATGAGGAATTTGGGAAATCTTCATAGCCTTCACTTTCCTATATATTGGAGGCTTGGTCAATAAGGAAATGACGAGAATTCGTGTATTATCACGCTGTGAGATCTATCTTGAGAGGGAGAGTTTTGGAGCTAAGAGTTGGGGGAGGTGTTGTTGCAACTACATCTGATGGTTGTAACTTTCCTCCAACACCTTTATTAATATAGATTAGTTGTTCTTCCTTCCATATGCTACTATTCATTCTTTACTTATCTTATTTAACTAATGAATATATGGGGTTTTGATTTTGTATTTATTTATTCAGTAATATTTATATGTTTATGATAGTTTCAATTATCAAGATATTATGTTGTGAAGTTTTCTTTGTTTTTTCTCTTGTGTGTAGGACCAAGATTTGGAGCTATCTAGGAGCACTTCCCAACTACACTAAAAAATCCAACAAGACCTGCATGCGAGGACTCACATGAATTCATTCTTCTTTTCTTAATCTATACTGTACATCTTGATCTACTAAGAATCCTGAGCCTTAGAACAACCTATCTATTAACCAATCTATCTTAGGTTTCTGGGATAAACTGAGAGGGTTTTTATATTCATCTAACCGTGCATTAAATCCTACAGCAAAATGATATCTATAAACTATAATATATTTCACTATGTAATAAAATTAGTAAAATGGAAGTAAAAGTAAAAATCTAAACAAAAAACCAAAAGTGGATGTAACCATCAATGCAAAATTGGAAGTAGAATTAGATGTTAAACTAGCCATCAAAACAAGGCAAACAATGAGACAAAAAGGGTTTTAAAGTAGAATTAAAAAAGGGTGCAAAACTAGACACAAAGAAGGGAACAAAATAGGGAATACAAAAAGATACCAAATTGGGCGCAAACAAGGATTCAAAAATGGACATCAAAATGAGGACACAAAGAATGGTGTAAAATTAGGATGCCAAATTGGATGCAAAAGGGATATAAGAAAAGACACAAAACAAGAAGAGAAATGGGACTAAAAAATTGTGAAACTAAGGATGCCAAAAATGATGCATAACTAGCTGAAAATTCAAACTAAAATCCAAGTGCAAAATGAGATGCAAATGTGGACACAAAATGTGGCTTAAAATTTGATGCAAATTTGGATTCCAAAAAGGATTCAAAATTAGACACCAAAAAGGATGCAAAATTGGACATAAAAAATGGTGAAAATTTGGACACAAAAGTAGAAAAAATGCTGCGAAAATGGGCATAAAAATGGCTCAAATTTGGATGCAACATTGGATGCAAAATGAGGTGCAACAAATGATTCAAAACTTGGTGCAAAAACAAATGCAAAAGTAGACGAAAAAAATCCTCAAAATTGAACATAACACTAGACACAAAATGGGATTCAAAGGTGGACGCAACACATGGTCCAACATAGCGTGAAAATTTAGATGCTCAAAAGGATGCAAAATGGGATGCAAAAAATGTTGTTAAAAATGATGCTAAATTGGATGCAAAAAATGATGCAAAATTAGGTGCAAAATATGATGCAATGAAATGAAAAAGTGGATGAAAAAAATGGTGAAAAAATGGATGAAAAATTTGGCACTAAATTAGATTCAACATATGGTGCAAAATTAGATGCAAAAAATGGTGTAAAAAAAGGCAGAAAAATTGGTGCAAAAATAGATGTAAAAATAAGTACAAAATTAGAAGCAAAAAATGGCATAAGACTAGATGCAAAAACTGGCAGAAACTCAATGCAAAAAAAGGCACTAAATCAGATGCAAACGATGGTGTAAAACTTGATGCAAATTATGACACAAAAATAGAAGCAAAGAATGGCACAAAATAGGAAGCAAAAAATGATGCAAAAATATATGCAAAAAATGACATAAAACTAGAAGCAAAACCTATTGTAAAACCAAATGTAAATCTTGGTGCAAAATATGACGCAAAAAATGATGCGAAATGTGGCATGAAAAAAAGATGCAAAATTTGGCGCAAAAAAAGACGCTTTAAAAATTGTACAATAGAGCCAGATTTAGCATCAGGCTGCTCATCCCAATGAAGAGAAAAATACACTAAAATCTGGTGCTAAATTTGGCGTAAATTGCCTATTTTGTTGTAGTGCTTTGTTCTTATGGATCAATGGGGCCTTATCCTCTTCTCACCCCCATTGGTTGATCCTCTTAAGACCAAGAGGAAGATTAATTATACAGATGCAACGTGGGTTGCATGATATAAACCAGAAGTAGAGGTAGAGGTAGAAGGGCCATTTGGTGTATGCATGCCTAGCTTCCTTAAAATAATTTTCTGAAATTTATAACTTAAAGACTTAATTAACTCTATTTAAACTTATTTATGGATGATAGAGTGTTTTCTTCAAACTTAGTGATTATAAAGATTATAATCATCACTGATTTTAGCCATTAAAATAAAGAAAACAAAACCAAATACATATTCTTACGAGTATTCTATATGTATTTTCTTACAAGTATTCTATATATGTTTTCTGCAGCTTTTTACAAATTTCAAGAAAAATTGTTTCAATCAAGCACATCTGTACCAACTTATTATAGCAACACATGTAATAAATCTGTATTATTGAATGTGAGTGATGGAACTTCTAGAGTTGTGATATCTCCAATTCTTTTTAACCTAATCAAGGTCCATGTATAAATAATACATTGATACAAAATAAGCTCTAATTATTTTAACTAGATCGGGATCCTTGTATCAACAAAAAAGAAATATCAAATAAATACATTGATACAAAATAAAATAAAAGCACTCTTTGAAACTGCTGCAGAATGTAGCTTAAATGATTATGCCCAAAATATAACAGGTTAGTGTTTTTTTACCCTGTTTCAAAATTGCATCAAATGTGTATAATTTTTTTTTATTTATTGTTATTCACATTAATATTCTATTTATCTAGGAGTTTAGACTTCTGTGATCCATAATCTTGTTAAGAGAATAATTTCGGCAAAATCACATAAAAAACCATTTGTCGACGCGTTTCGAACCAACTAGTGTGGTTCATCGTCAGGACAAGTTGAAGATCCAATCTGAGTGATGCAATAAATAGGGACAACAGGCTATTCCAACAGCTATTTTGACAAGTAACGGTTAATGGACCTCTAACAGCTATATTCTCATTATTTATTAATAAAATTCATTATTTTATTTTAAATATTTAAAAAGTCAGATATTATTTCTAAATAAAGAAACTAATCTAATTACCATTATGTTAATTATTAATAAAAATATCAAAATATGCCCTTATATAGGGGTAAAATGGTGAAAAATACCATTATCTCCCATTAATATCATACCATTACCCCTATATAATACCAGTAATAAATATCATCTAAAAGGTCTAATACCTATAATTAAATGAAAAAATTCCTCTTATCTACCCTTTTAAGCAAATTTTAATCTATACTATTATACATAATATAATATTATTTATTCCTAATATTATTATCTAAAAAGTCTAATTGACCATAATAAATATATAATTAAAGGAAAAATTCCTCTATCTACCCGTTTAACCAAATTACAATCCATACTATACATAATATAAATCTGATATTATTTATTTCTACTATTAATGTGAATATTATTTAAAAAGTCTAATTTTACCTTAATATTCCTCTAACTACCCATTTAACCAAACTCTTACTTTATACTATTATAAATAATATAAATATAATATTATTTATTGTTAATATGAATATTATTATTAATGTAATTTGTTTACCATTATGTTATTATTAATAATTATTTATATGAATAATTTTTTTTATGGTGATTCTTATTATTAATTTAATTCCTATACTTTAATCTCATTAAATCCTACCCAAATATATTTTCTTAATACGTAGAGATCTTAATCAAACTAGAGATAACCCTATGTAGGAGGAGATTTACTATGAGAATAAAAAAGTAAAGCTTCAATTTTCCGCAGAGACTCTAGACCCTTTAATCAAACTACACCAAACTTTCATAATGAAAGAAGCAGAAAAATAGAAAAAACTACAGGCTCCTATTGCTAGACCAGAAAACTAACGCTATACCCTCACAAAAGGAAAGCCCCTTATCTAGGAAAGGGGGCAACAAAAAAAGGCAATAGAAACCCACCAGAAAAAGGAGGGTAAAGGAATCAGGAAACCCAAGAGAAGAAGGAATGAGGCGGCTAGGAAGACAGGGCTGGGATCCAGCAACTGCTGATCTTCCAGCCGTCATCCCTATTAAGATTTTCAGGCCTTTTTTTCAATCTCCAGGGCCTCTCTAAACTTCCGATGGTGAAACTGCCCAACCTTTGCAATGACGCATGCCTCTTCAATACAAACATGATGTTTAGCCTTCTCCGCATGCTCTGCAAGGGCTGAGGACTTGGCTCTTCCATGCCTTAAGTCTGTTGAATGCTCATTAATCGTTTGATTAATAGATCGACCGGTTTCACGAATATATGGGGTCCCACAGGAACATGGAATAACATAGACGCCCTTCATGTCTTTCGGATCAATAGGATCTTTCACCGACCTCAGGGAGCCACGGATGGTATTAAGAGGTCTAAAGGTAGCGGGAACCTTATGCTTCTTTAAAATCCTGGAAATCCTATCAGTGGTTCCTTGGATGTAAGGCAGGTGAACCCCTGTGACCCGATCATTAGGATCTATAGGAACTAAAGGCTCTTTACGAGCTCTGAGGAAGGCTTTTTGTCCTAGGTGTCTACTGTAACCATTTTTCACAAAGACATCAAGGAGATGGGCCTTCTCCTTTTCCAAGCTCTTTTCATCGGATATTCTAACAGCACGGGTAGCAAGCGTGCTGAGAACCCCTAACTTCTGAGCTGGGAAATGATGGGAGGAAGCATGCAGATATTGATCAGTATGCGTTTTCTTCCGAAAAAACTGGTGAGAGAAGGAACCAACATCATTCTTCGAGATGAGAACATTCAGGAACGGAATAGATCCATCGACTTCCTTTTCCATAGTGAATTTTATGGAGACAGACTAATTATTAAGATGACTGAAGAACATATCTAAATTATCAGGACCATGAGACCACACAACACCCGTGTCATCCACGAATCTTTTCCATAGCTTTGGTAAGAGACGAGAGGAGGCCAAAGCTTTGGACTCAAAATCCTCCATAAAGAGATTCGCAACAATCGGGGATAAGGGGGAGCCCATAGCAACTTCGCAAGTCTGCTCATAGAACTCTCCTTCGAAGCTGAAAAAGGTGGAAGTTAGGCACAACTCAACCAACCGAGTAGTATCAGGGTCAGTAAGCCTGTTAATGACCTCCATGGCCTCATTGATGGGAATACAAGTGTATAGGGAGACCACGTCGAAACTGACCAGAATATCCTCCGATTCAAGCTTAATCCTCTTAAGGTCATCAATAAATGAAGCAGAGTCTTTAACGAAAGACTCTGTGTGACCAACCAAGGGTTTCAGCTTCACTGCGAGGAATTTGGCCAGGAGATAGGTCGGACCACCAATGTTATTGACAATGGGTCTCAGGGGAACCCCCTCCTTGTTGACCTTAGGCAGGCCATAGATCCTAGGAGTAATGGGGTTTCTCTCAATGAGTCTGTGGGACACAAGATTAGTGGAATTACAAGACTTGATCGCAAGAGCGACCGCTCTACAAACCATTTTCATAGGATTTTTAGAAAGCTTTTTGTAGCTCCCACTAAACCTCTTTTTTCCGGTGGGTCTCTATTGCCTTTTTTGTTGCCCCATTTCCTAGATAAGGGGCTTTCCTTTTGTGAGGGTATAGCGTTAGTTTTCTGGTCTAGCAATAGGAGCCTGTAGTTCTTTCTATTTTTCTGCTTCTTTCATTATGAAAGTTTGGTGTAGTTTGATTAAAGGGTCTAGAGTCTCTGCGGAAAATTGAAGCTTTACTTTTTTATTCTCATAGTAAATCTCCTCCTACATAGGGTTATCTCTAGTTTGATTAAGATTTTTACGTATTAAGAAAATATATTTGGGTAGGATTTAATGAGATTAAAGTGTAGGAATTAAATTAATAATAAGAATCACCATAAAAAAAATTTATTCATATAAATAATTATTAATAATAACATAATGGTAAACAAATTACATTAATAATAATATTCATATTAACAATAAATAATATTATATTTATATTATTTATAATAGTATAAAGTAAGAGTTTGGTTAAATGGGTAATTAGAGGAATATTAAGGTGAAATTAGACTTTTTAAATAACTTTCACATTAATAGAAGAAATAAATAATATCAGATTTATCTTATGTATAGTATGGATTATAATTTGGTTAAACGGGTAGATAGAGGAATTTTTCCTTTAATTATATATTTATTTATGGTCAATTAGACTTTTTAGATAATAATATTCACATTAATAGTAGGAATAAATAATATTATATTTATATTATTTATAATAGTATAAATAAAAATTTGGTTTTTATTCATATAAATAATTATTAACAATAACATAATGGTAAACAAATTACATTAATAATAATATTCACAATAAATAATATTATATTAAAGAGTTTGGTTAAATGGGTAATTAGAGGAATATTAAGGTAAATTAGACTTTTTAAATAACTTTCACATTAATAGATGAAATAAATAATATCATATTTATCTGATAGTATGGATTATAATTTGGTTAATCGGGTAGATAGAGGAATTTTTCCTTTAATTACATATTTATTATGGTCAATTAGACTTTTTTATTAGGAATAAATAATATTATATTTATATTATTTATAATAGTAAAGATAAAAATTTATTACTGGTATTATATAGGGGTAATGGTTTGATATTAATGGGTGATAATGGTATTTTTCACCATTTTACCCTTATATAAGGGAATATTTTGATATTTTTATTAATTATTAACATAATGGTAATTAGATTAGTTTCTTTAATTAAAAATAATATCTAATTTTTTAAATAATTAAAATAAAATAATGAATTTTATTATTAAATATATGAATAATGAGAATA
>APFE030354542.1:2177-29113 GCA_000404065.3 Pinus taeda | reverse complement strand
TACCAAACCCCTTCGTTCCATTCACATACCTTAGAATCCTCTTGGCTGCCTGCCAATGAGTCTCTTTCGGTTTTCCATAAATCTGGAGATTAAACTCACAGCGTGCATAATGTCTGGCCTAGTTGCAGTCAAGTACATGAGGCTGCCAACTATGCTCTTGTACAATTTTGGATCAAAATCTTTGCTGCTGTCTTCTTTGGTCAATTTCAGCCCCATTACTGTTGGAGTCACAGCTGCCTTGCTGTTCTGCATGTTAAATCTCTTCAACACAGCTTCTACATATTTATCTTGGGAAATAAAAACACCATTTTCACTTTGGTCTACCTCAATTCCAAGAAAATATTTTAAGAAGCCCAAGTCAGTCATTTCAAATTCACTTTTCATGACTGCTTTAAAATCAGCAATGAGAGAAGCATCATTGCTAGTAAAAATCAGATCATCTACATATAAAACAACAATAATAATCTTACCGTCATTCTCGTTTATGTAGAGTGTGGGTTCACCATCACATTTGTTAAACCCATTCTTGATCAGATAAGCATCTATTCTGTTGTACCATGCTCTTGGAGCTTGCTTCAGCCCATAAAGAGTCTTCTTCAGTCTGCAAACTTTATGCTCTTGGCCAGCAACTTCATAACCTGGAGGTTGTTCAACATAAACCTCTTCTTTCAACACTCCATTCAGGAATGCAGATTTAACATCCATCTGATAAATTTTCCATTTGTGTTGTGCTGCAATAGACAACACTGTTCTGACTGTTTCCATCCTTGCTACTGGTGCAAAGGTTTCATCATAGTCTCTGCCTTGTTGCTGCTTGTAACCTTTCACAACAAGCCTTGCTTTGTGCCTGTCAATCTTGTCTTCAGCATTGCTTTTGGTTTTATAGACCCACTTAACTCCAATGGCATCTTTGCCTTCAGGGAGGTCCACTAACTCCCATGTGTTACTCTTCTCAATTGCACCAATTTCTTCATTCATTGCTTCAATCCATTTATCTTCATTTACAGCATCTTCAAAATGAACTGGGTCATCAACATGACAATATAAAGCGAATAATGAATTCAGACCGGTATTAGTACTTACTTCTCCTTGTTCATAAATCTCATTTAGATTTCTGAATCTTGGTCTTCTTGGTGTGCTGGAAGTTCCATCCGAACTTGAGGGTATTTCAGATCCCTGTGGTGTGCTTGAAGAAGCACTGCCTTGACTCCTTAAGACTGTTCGAATTCCAGCTTGTGGTGTGCTTTGCTGAATTTGCTGTGGTGGAGGAGGAACCACCAATGAAGGATTATTTGCTGCTGCTCCTTCTTGTTCTTCTTCGTGAGACACAATTGTCTTCACATTCACTGTCTTCTCTAAGCTTCCATCCCAAGCTTCATCTTCAATGAACTGCATATCTCTGCTTACTATCAATTTCTTGGTGTACGGATTATAGAGTTTGTATGTTTTTGACTCATCACAATAGCCAACAAAGATACACTTCTCCCCCTTACTGTCAAGCTTCTTCCTTAGCTGATCCGGTACATGTGCATATGCTACACAACCGAATACTCTCATGTGAGTGACATTTTGCTTTTGACCACTCCATGCTTCTTCCGGTATTTTGTTCATGACAACTTTAGTTGGGCATCTATTCAAGATGTAAACTACGCAAGTGACAGCTTCTGCCCAATACTCATGCGGCAAGTGTTTTGCCTTCAGCATACTTCTGACCATGTCAAGAATGGTCCTATTCTTTCTTTCGGCAACACTGTTTTGCTGAGGTGTATACCTCGCGGTGAACTGCTTTTGTATGCCATTCTGTCTGCAAAAACGCAGAAAGTCTTTGGAGATGTACTCTCCTCCTCTATCTGTTCTGAGCACTTTGATATAATGCCCACACTACTTCTCAACAAGAGTTTTGAAGTGGCCGAATTTCTCAAACACTTCACTCTTCTGTTTCAGCATATACACCCATGTCTTTCTAGTGTAGTCATCAATTAAAGTTAGAACATATTTATTTCCAGCAAATGATGGTATTTTCATCGGTCCACACACATCAGAGTGAACAATTTCAAAGGGTGCTTTTTCCCTTAGACTCTTTCCTGCTGGAAAGCTTTCTTTGTGTTGCTTGCCCAAGATGCTGCCTTCACAAACACTATCTGGCTTCTTGATCAATGGCAATCCCTTTACCATTCCCTTTCTGTGCAATAGATTCAAGCCTCTGAAATTGAGATGTCCAAATCTCAAGTGCCACAACCACTTCTCATCTTTCACTTGTTCTTGAAAGACTTCTTGTGTTACAGCTGCAATAGTTCTTCCTTCCTTCAAATCTACCCTAAGTTTGAGAGGAAACATTCTATTGTTGGTCATCTGCACTTGTGCAATGATCTTCTTACTTTGAGGTATATCTCTGATTGTACACATATCATCTTTGAAGAACACATTATAACCTTTGTCAATGAGCTGTCTAATGCTCAAAAGATTACATTTCAGACCAGGTACATAGTATACCTCTGGCACAATCATCTGTTCTCCATTTCTTGCTCGGGTACTGACTCTGCCCTTACCCTTGACAGATATATTACTATTAGTTCCTGTTGTTACCTCAGATTTCACATTTTCATCCAGATTAGAAAACATTTCAATATTTCCAGTCATGTGATTAATACAACCTGAGGCTAAGAACCAAAGATTTTCTTGTTTGTCTTGTACAGTGTTACATGTTAACAACACATTCTTTGGATTCTTATCTTCTTCATTTGCAAAATTAGCATTCTGCCTACTATTCATGTCATTTTATTTTTTTCTACATACATTGGCGTAGTGCCCATATTTCTTACAATAATGACATTGGACTTGGGATTTGTCATACCTTTGTCCATGAGCTTGCTATCTGCTTGAACCTTCATCTTGGTTTTGATTGCAGCTCCTTCTGCTTGTGCTTGCAGGATTATTTTTATCATTTTTTTGGCTTCTTCCATGACTTCTGTTATTTGCTCTGCCTCGACCTTTTCCTTGGCCAAAAGACATCTGAGTCTTGAATGCTTGCCCAAAAGAGGAATCTGTTCCTCTACTTAGTCTCTGTTCATGAGACATAAGAGAGCACTTAGTTCATCTACTGTGAACTGTGAGCGATCATTTGTTTCTTCTATTGCTACCACAATAGATTCAAACCTTGAGCGTAAACTTCTCAAGATCTTCTCTACAATCCTTCTTTCTTCAAGAATCTCACCATGAGATCTTATCTGGGTTATCAATCCAATAACCCGCGTGAAGAATGAATCTATTGTATCAGATTCCTTCATGCTGAGTGTTTCAAAGTCTCTCCTCAACATTTGCAACTTTGTAGTCTTCACCTTCTCCATGCCTTGATAGGCAGTTTTGAGAATATCCCATGCCTCCTTTGATTTTGTTGCTGCTGCAATTCGTGGAAAAACACTTTCATGTACTGATTGGAAGAGAAAAAAGAGGGCTTTGGCATCCTTTTTCCTGTCGCTCTTCAACTGGTCTCTTTCTGCTACTGTCAAAGTATCCAATTTTGTTGCATCTGCAGGTTCAACATAGCCAGTTTCAACTAGCTCCCATATTCCTTGAGAAGCAAACAAAGCTTTCATTGTTATGGACCAATAACTATAATTTTTCCCATTAAACTGTGGCAGTTGGGAATTTGTCAAACCAGTTCCAGCATCTGCCATCTTAAAGAAGAGATACTGACTGTATAATTAAAACAAAATAAAAAACTTTCTCCGCTGGAGAAAATCTGCTCAATAAGCTTCTTAAAGCTCCTTCAGTGAAAAAAAATCTTTGTTTTTGACTCACTGAGTGCCTAGACTAGCTTTGATACCACTTGTTGGATATTTTATCTGCTAAAATACCAAAACACAAAAGACCAGAGAACAACACTCTGATACCACTTGTTGGATATTTTATCTGCTAAAATACCAAAACACAAAAGACTAGAGAACAACGCTCTGATACCACTTGTTGGATATTTTATCTGCTAAAATACCAAAACACAAAAGACCAGAGAAAAACGCTCTGATACGAATACAGGATCTTTAACACATAATAAAAACTTGTATTAAAAAAAAACTGTTTACAAAATAGTCTTCCTCTGAACCGAGGGATTACAAACATGAACGCTTCAGTTCCACAACGAAAGGAATTTTCTCTCTACACTACTGTGTATTACCTCTCATTATTCTATACTACTGTGTCTACACATATGTTGTGCATTAGTGGTCATAATAGTCCATCAACCGCTTTAACTCTCTGACAGAGTCTCAGCTGTAATTCTTGAGTCGGTTGTATGGAAACTCGTAACGGATAAATGCTGCGGCCGGCTCGAGGCTGGTTTTTTCCTTCTCAGCCATGCTTTTCTTTAATGCTGTTGGTGAGAAGTTATGGCGCAAAGCTAACTTTCTTCCTTGGGAACACAAATAGGTAAAATGCGTAAATGCAGTATGGCGGTGACGTGCATTTGACGGGAACAAATATGGGTCGTTGAATCAGCAGATGAGCGGAGGGATCGCATCACAAAACTTTATCACGAGAATGAGACAAAGTGAGAAATGGCCGATCTGCGATGTGCGATGATAACGCATCGCAGTATCGCAATCGCAGATAACAAAGCGGAGAGCTTAACGCGCGCAGGGTGGAACTTGCGATCTGCGATTGCATCAGATCATCAGCGGGGAAGCAACGAGATAAGCTGCGATGGCGATCTGCGATCGCATCGCCAGATTGCATCGCAGATAACAAAGGACGCATGCAAAAGGGTAACATCTGCAATTTCTGTTTAACTGTTGCTGCAGTTGGAATTAATTTCCAACAATCGTCTCCTAGGTAAGCATTGTTAATGCAACTATACTTGTATTTGTGGGTATGGGGATATTGGAGTATTAGAATTCTAATGGTGTTGTGGATTTTGAATTTGTGTGCAGGGAAGATCGATGATTCGGGAAGGAAATATTGAAGGAATTTTAGATAAAAGGGTTGTGAGAGAGGTCAATATGAGCGCAATGTGGAAAGTAGCAGAATTGGCGATGATGTGCACAGAAAATCAACCGAATGAAAGACCCACAATGAATGAAGTTGTAAGTGAGTTGAAAGAAAGTATTCAATTGCTCAATGAAACTGATTTAATTGATTGCAAATTAGTCCATCATCCAACCTTTTCTGTAGCTAGCGCTTCAATATCGACCACAAAACCATCTGCAAGATAAATATGTTTTCAAACTTAATTCATATTGCAGATTGGTTATTGTGGCAGAATATATTCGTTTTCTATTTTGCAATTATAATTACGTAAACAACCACGAACTTCATTAAGTAGAAGCTAACCTAAGCTATTGTGGAATATCATTGGCTATACATTGTTTATGTTTTACAGAATTTGATTATTTGGATAATTCTTTATGTTTAATAATTTATTAATTTTAAAATATAGGCTTTTGTGATTTATATTTTAAATAAGATATTGTTTTTTAGATTGATCACATCATCCAATGTGATTTTTTGGAAGCTTTTACGGTGTAATTTCTGGAAAATCTGGCAGGAATTTATTGAAATCACAAGTTTGATGGGTGATCCTGTGCAATTGAAGTGCCCTAGGGGTTTTCGAGGGTGCTAAATCCATATATACAATAAAAAAAACTAGTTTAAATAACACAAATCAAGATTTGACCTCAAATTTTTCTACCGGATTCCAACATGGAAAAGTCCAAAAATTCACACTAAAGACAACTCCCATCATTATTATCTTCACCTTTGTTCTGACCATGAATTAATTGGTTCATCCTCACTTTTGTAGTGAGAATAAACCACATTAATTGATTGGAAGAGTCAACCAAATAATAATGATGTGATTAATCCCAAATATATTCTTGTTTAATATATATATATATATATATATATATATATATATAATGTGGTTATCCTCACTTTTGAGGTAAGGCTGAATTTGTTGGTTCATCCTCATCGTTGTTCTGAGATGAAACACATTAATTGATTTGAAATGACAACGAAATAATAATGATGTGATTGATCCAAAAAACATTATTATTTCATATATATTTTGAGGTGAGGCCGAATTAGTTGGTTCATCCTCACTGTTGTTTTGAGATGAAACACATTAATTGATTCGAAATGACGACGAAATAATAATGATGTGATTGATCCAAAAAAAATTATTATTTCATACATATATATAGATATAATATTTATTTAAATTATTATTAATAGTTAAATATAATTTTTAATAAATTATTTGAATAATTAAAAAATAATGAATCATCATTTATATTATGGTTAATAAGTTAGACATAATTGTTTTTTTCGCATTCCTATTTTGAACTGATAAACAAATTAGATTAACTTTGTCTCTCAAGTATATTAAAACATATTATTTTATTGTTTTGGTTTTCTGACAAAGCTAACCTTTGTACTGCCATTGCCATCATCCCATCGTGATGGACTCACATGTCTCAGTGAGAGTTTGACCTGACAACAATATGAATTTGGAAATGTCACTTGTCTCAGTGAGAGTTTGACCCTGCTATGCTCAATGAACATTCGAGGCTATTAATATCTTAACTTATTTACAATAATGTGTAAATGTTAATTTAACTAAATATTGTGTAAATGATGGTTTAACCTACCTTTTCACATGTGTTGGATGAAGCAAATGTTGGAAAAGTGGATATTAGATTATGAGGAACATTAAATTGAAAGTTACAATATTATTCATTGAAAATTATA
Organism: Pinus taeda; assembly: GCA_000404065.3. Classification (NCBI taxonomy): domain Eukaryota; kingdom Viridiplantae; phylum Streptophyta; class Pinopsida; order Pinales; family Pinaceae; genus Pinus; species Pinus taeda. The sequence goes on along the minus strand of APFE030354542.1, from coordinate 22,372 downwards.
GTGATAATCATTAAATTAGTATTATTTTAAATAAAAAAGTTGATTTTTTTTATGGAATATATAAATTTATAGTATAGTATATCATGTGGGTTTTATTCAAATGTATTTCTAATATATCATATGTGCTGTGGTATATTAAATAATATATAAATTCATAGTATAGTATATTTATAGGGTTTTCACTCAATGCATTTCTGATATATTACATGTTTTTGTGGTATATTAAACAATATCTATAATTTTACTATATATTTGAAAATATCTCTACAAATCTCATTATTTAACCCCCTACCAATATAAACCTAATACACTTTCTCCACTTTTTCATTAACATTTTTTATACCCCTTTATATTTTTTCATTAACTTTGAGCTCATCTCATTATTTAACCCCCTACTAATATGAACCTAATGCACTTTCCCCACTTTTTCATTAACATTTTTTATACCCGTTTATATTTTTTCATTAACTTTGAACTCCATTTTTTATACTTGCTAATATAAAAACGCTTTACTCCATATATATCCCCAAATATAATATGTCATTTTTTCCTCAATATATATCTCCCTTAATGAACCTACGTGGTATAGTATTGCTCCCCCAATGAAACCCCGTGAGTATATTAAGCTTTACTATATTATTATAATAAATTAAATATTAATAAATATCTATTCAAAATTATAAATTTTATATTTTTAAAAATAACATAAAATAATTATTAATGTGTTTACTTAGTATTATAAATATTTAGTTAGCAAATGAGAAATAAAGTATAAACATAAAATTTTAATGTTCTTGTAACAATAAATTTTATATAAATAAATTTTGAATATTTGGTAAATTTAAAATATTACTTAAATGTTAAATAGTATTAGTTTTAATATAACTAGCTTAGATCTATCTTAACTTTGGATCTGTAAGTGTTGAAAGCGATCAAATCTCTCAAGGTGCAAGCCTTTCTTCAAATTTTGCATTCAAAAAGAAGTTTGCACCCCAAGAGGTTTGGCCTCTCTCGATGCTTAATAGATCATGAGTTAATATGGATCTAGGATGGTTTCAGTTATCTGCAACCATGAAAAAATTGTTGAACATGTAATTATTCTAATCATTATAAATTTGCTAAATATGTCTAAGATTAATCTGATAATTTTATTTTTAAATCTCCTCAGTTACCTTAGTTTGTTGATATGGTAGAGACTTTTAATAACTAGAATGATGAAAAATGATGAAATAAAAATCTTGAATGCAAAATGACAATGTAACAATGTTGAATGATATAAATGTGAATAATAAGAGCATAATCAATTACAAATAGTATTTGAATTGTGATCAGTCTCAAACTAATTTTTTCTACTATTATTACTATATTTTCTTAATATGGGCCATATGAAAAGGGTGGTTGAAATCATTGAACATTCAAATTTTTAACTCGAGCTATTGTAGCAAACATCATACATTGTCTCTCTTGCTCTCTAATATTGATGGTAGCTTTCTCCAAAGTTAATCATTATGACTTATGGAGTGTTAAACCCCAAGTAAATTTTAATGGTAAATATTTTCTATTACCTTGTTTGAATGCAAAGTGACTAACAATGTTGAATGATGAAAAATTAGAATAATAAGAATGTAGTCAATTACAAATAGTTTACACTTTCAAGAAGAAAACATTTCATGTAAGTGTACATTTATTTCAAATGAAAATTCAAGTATTTTAATTATGGTTGAAATACTATGACATCTATCTCCATGTATCAATTTCCATGTCATGATGGTTTTTCAGCATAATACTGACTGATACACTTTGAACCCTGTGACTTAGATTACAATACAGTACCCTTTTGAACCCTGTAACTTAGATTACAATATAGTACCCTTATCACACGCCTATGGGAAGCAGCGTAAATTCGAGCTCGGTCTCATAGGTATGCTCTGCAAAGTGATATGTAGTTCAAGGAACATTGCTTGGTAGAAATGATTACTCTCTATGCACTGCACTTTACCCATTATTTTATTTTTTGGTGCCTGTGTTGGTCATGGCCGTGGTAGTAACTAAATCATTGCTTCATGGAAGATAAAAACTTAGGTAGTTGACATTCCTTATTCATCTAAGACACTGGTTGTAGTTGTGAGCCGAAATAAACAAAGTGAAAGCAAATATTATTATGTAAAATAAAATGTGTTACATATCACATAAACTCATGTAATGAATTAATCGATATAAATTATGAATACTCATGTTCAATTTAGTTTCAATTTTTTCTAGTAGTTTTTTTAAAAATACATTAATTGCTCTTGTATGAGGAGTTGGCTATAATTAAAGAGTCACTTAACTTAGCATTGAGTCAAATCCAGTTAAGTATAGTCAAATTTAGTGTGTGGTTACATGTAAGTTATTTTAGGCAAGTAGCTAATTGGAAAAGGTTAAATATCCTTCACCAGGTTCATTGTAATAATCAAGTTTTGAATGATCAATAAAAGAATCACAACTCGTGTGATTTGTATGTGAAATTTGTGTTTTGGCTCTTTTCTACACGTTAAAGAAGATCACAAAATCCGTAGAACCAATAAAACTATTGAAAAAATATACCGTTAAAAAAATTGATAATTTTTCAATTTGCAGAATTATCAAATAATTAATACGCTCCAAACTCGTGAAATAATTAAAAAAAATTGGGCTCAACACTCCTTCCCTTGTCATAACAATTTGGGCTCAACAATCCTTCTCATAACATCAACGCTCCTTCCCTTGTCATAACAATTTGGGTTCAACGCTCCTTCCCTTGTCATAACCTTAACGCTCCTTCCCTTCTGTCATAACCTGCGTTGAATGAAGCAAACTTACGATTGTTTGATTTTTTGCGCTGGTACTACCTGTCGAAAGGTGCGGTGGGCGATTATTTTGACTAACTACAAATTCCCTTCTTTCCTAACCTGCGTTAAAGGAAGCAAACTTAGGGGATTGTTTGATTTTTTGCGCTGGCCCTACCTGTAGAAAGGTGCGGTGGTGGATTATTTTGACTAAGGTCAAATTATAAATCCCTTCAAAAGCAAAACGTAAAAATAGCCGTGAACCATTAATACGTTAAAAGATTGTTTGACTTTTTATTTAAACGTCACACGTAGAAGGAGAGGGGCTTAATAAAAGTGTTTTTTGAGGGGCTTAATAAAAGTGTTTTTTTGGTATTGGTGAAAGGTTTTTATTAAAGGTTTTTAAATACTCGTAAGAGTTTGTGTTTGTGTTTGTGTTGTTTGTTTTTTTTTTTTTTTTTTATTTATTTGAAAGGGTTTTTTTATAAACACTATTTTTTAAAAGAAATATTTTTTTTTATTATAAAAGGATTTTTATAAAGATTTTTTGATAAAAAGTTATTGAAAGATGCTTTGCAAAGCTAAAAAGATTATTATTCGAAGATAAAGTCTTTTCTGAAAGGTGATTTTTTCAAATTTTTAGCCTTAGTTTCCACTGTTCACATGGAAGGATTACGATGTGTGGGTCATTAAGATGGCGACCACGTTGTAGGCTCATGATGTTTGAAATTATGTCTAGTTTGGGTTCTCAGAATCTAAGGATGAAGTAGAAGAACGAGCTCTAGCTAATGCAGAGAGAGATCTATGGAAAAAAGATAAAAAGAAGAATGCACAAGTATTGCAGCTTGTCTAGCAAGGAGTGGACCGAGCAATGTTTTAGAAAATTATGATCACGCCTTCAACAAAGGAATCATGGGATACCTTGGCGACAAGCTATAAAGGTATGACCAAAGTCAATATTGTTAAGTTACAGAATACTATGAGAGATTTTGAAAGTCTACAAATGAAGGGGACAAATGACATCGATTCTTTCATGAATCAGGTCATGACTGTCATAAATCAGTTAAAAATTTATGGTGAGGAAATTAAACATCAAACAATGGTTGAGAAGGTCCTTATAGCTTTGTCTACCAAATTTGATGTTGTGGTAGCAACCATAGAAGAAGCCAAGGATTTGACATCATTGACAGTTGATGAGTTGATGGGATCACTTCTATCACATGAGTCAAGGATAGACAAAAATAAGGATTCCGCTTTAGAAACCACTTTCAAAAGTTAGGCTTCTATTTGAAGAGACAGAGGTCGAGGCAAAAATAGATCGAGAGGCAGAGGACGAGGCAGAAGACATGGTGGTCAGAGAGATGGTCAAGAAGAGCATGAACATGGAAGTGGAAGCACCAACAAAAGCTTCAACAACAATCAAAGAGTTGAAAAATCAAAGGTAAGATGTTATTATTGCAATAAATTTGGTCACTATTCTTGTTATTATAGAAAAAGGATAACTGATCAAGGGAACAAGAGAGCTAATGTCACTACAAAGAGTACTAACTCTACGTTCCTAGCTTGCCATACCATGCATGAACCTTATGATAATATGTGGCTATTAGATAATGGTTGCAGTAACCACATGATAGGCAACAAGAATTTGGTTGGGAATTCAGATCAATTTGTGAAGACAGAGATAAAGTTAGGGACTAACAAGATTGTGGATGTAGATTGCAAAGGAGTGGTCAACATTCTTACCAAGCAAGGGGAGCCGAAGACAAACTTAGAGGTATATTATGTCCCTGGTCTCAAACATAATTTGATAAGTGTTGGTCAATTGACACAGAAAGGATACAAGGTTATCTTTCAAGGATAAGAGTGTGTTATATATGACAAGTCCCCAAGCAACCAGCTGATAGAAAAGGTGAAGATAACAAGGAACATACTCTTTCATGTAGTCATGAATTACAGTGATCAGGTCAGTTCTTTTACAGTGTCATGTTCTAATGATTATTGGTTATGACACTTTTGGTTTGGACACTTGCACTTTTTTGGTTTAAAATTGTTGTAGCAGAAACAAATGGTCAGAGGATTCCCTCCCATCAAAGAAACTACTAATACTTGTGAGTGTTGCATTTTGAGAAAGAAACACCGTGAAAGTTTTCGAAAGGGAGTTGAATACAGAGCAAAAAAACCTTTAGAGCTAGTGCATACAAGCTTGCGTGGACCTATGAGGACACAGTCGATTGGTGGAAGTTAATACTTCCTCACTTTCATTCATGAATATAATAGAAATACTTGGGTTTACTTCTTGAAGCAGAACTCTAAAACTTTTGCAAATCTCAAAGTGTTCAAAGCATTAACAGAGAACCAAAGTGATCGACAAATCAAGGTATTGAGGTCAAATCATGCTGGAGAATATGACTCAAAGGCATTCCATGATTACTGCAAACAACATGGAATTTGAAGACAATTTAAAACCAGGTACACATCGCAGCAAAATGGTGTAGCAGAGAAAACAACATAATCATTATGAATATGGCAAGGAGCATGTTGAAAGGAAGAAACTTGTCTAATGAGTATTATGTAGAAGAAGTTGTATGTGTTGTTTCTATGATAAACAGATCTCTTACAAATAGTGTGATGAACAGAGTACCAAAAGATACATGGTTAGGTATGTCTTGCAACATATCTCATCTCATAGTATTTGGATGTGTAGCTCATGCACATGTGTCTAAGGAGCGAAGAGGCAAATTGGATGATAAAAGTGAAAAATGCATATTTACTGGTTATAGTGAGCAATCAAAAACCTACAAATTGTATAACCGTGTCACAAAGAAGACCATAAGTAACTAAGATGTTGTTTTCAAATAACAAGAGTCGTGGAATGGTAGGATAGACAAAACAATGAATGCACAAGTAACACTGATGGAAGAAGATGATGTAGCAAACAAGAAGCAGCAGGGATCAAAAGAACAAACACCAAACAAATTCACACCAGTAAGGACTCCAAGATTTTCTGAGCAGCATGGACCTTCAAGCAGATCAAAAGATCAAGATTCTCCTAGCAATCAATCAGGTGATGAATCAAGAAATGGTAAGAGAAATATGAGAAGTCTTAAAGATATTTATGGTGCTTTGGATGTTAGTTAAAACTTTGCGTTGTTTTCAATCCAACCTTCTTCGTTTGAAGAAGAAATCGGAGATGAAAATTGGGTGCAAGCCATGGATGAAGAAATTGAAGCTAGTGAAAAGAATAATACATGGGATTTGGTTGATTTTCCAAAGGATAAAAATCTCATTGGTGTAAAATGCATGTACAAGACAAATTTGAATGAGAAAGCTGAAATTGACATATTTAAATAAAGATTTGTAGCAAAAGGGTTCTTGCAATAGCTGAGAATAGACTTTGGAGAAACAATTCTTCCTGTAGCCATATTGGATATTGTAAGGGTAGTTCTATCTATAGTAGCTCAGAACAAGTGGAAAGTATATCAGATGGATGTGAAATTAGCCTTCTTGAATGGAATTCTAGAAGAAGAAATTTATGTGCAACAACCTAGAGCTTGGTATGATAGAGTTTACAACTACATGATCAAGAATTGATTCTGCAGAAGTAGCATTGATCCTACCTTATACACAAAGGTAAATGATCATGGACATATTTTGATTGTTTTCTTATATGTTGATGACATGATTTATAAAGGTCATTTTGAATTGGATGAATTTAAAGAAGCCACAAAGAAATAATTTGAGATGGTAGATCTTGGTCTCATGAAATATTTTCTTGGTATAGAAGTTGAGAAATTTGAAAACATATTTTTTATTCGACAAAATAAATATGCTAGATATTTTTTTAAAATATTCAGGATGGAGAATTACAAACTTGTCCCTACACCAGTTGCAATGGGTACAAAGTTAAGCAAGGATGATGAAGGATCAAATGTCAATCCAACTCTATTCAAAAGATTGGTTGGTAGCCCCATGTATCTCACAACTACAAGACTGGATATTATGCAAGGAGTGAGTTTTATTTCCATATTTATGGAGACTCCAAAATATACACATTGGAGTGTAGGAAAAATAATTAAGATATACATAGCAGGAACTGGAGAATGTGGCATAGTGTATGCAAGCACAGAAAAGAAGGATTTGATTGGATACATCGACCGTGATTTTGCAGGTAGCTTGCATGATAGGAAGAACACTTTTGGCTATGTATTCCATCTTGGTTCAGGTGTGATTTCATGGGCATCTATGAATATGTAGCAGCAACATCAGAAACATGTCAAGCAGTATGGTAAAGAAGATTATTTAATGGACTGAAGGAGAAACAAGAAGGATCAACATCAATATATTGTGAAAACACCCTAGCGATTACACTATCCAAGAATAGCGTGTTTCATCAAAAGAGAAAGCATATTGATACTATATATCACTTTATTAAAGAACTTGTGAGAAATGGAGAAGTTCACTTGAAGCCTTGTAAATCTAGTGATCAGTTGGTTGATATATTTACTAAGTCATTAGAAAAAGATGTTTGAGTTTCACAAAAGAAACTTGGGTATTGTAAGCCTAGTTGAGACATAGACCAACATGCATGTTTGAGTTGTCATGAGTCATTTCTTTGTTTAGTGGTCATCATTAAGGGCGAGTGTTAAAATAAACTAATTACTCCTACATGAGGAGTTGGCTAAAATTAGAGAGTCAGTTAACTGAGCGTTGAGTCAAGTCGAGTTAAGTCATAGTCAAATTTAGTGTGTGGTTGCATGTCAAGTTATTTTATGGGAGTCACTAGTTGGAAAATGTTAAATACCCTTCACTAGGTTCATTGTAATAATCAAGTTTTGTGTGATCAACAGAAGAGCCAAAACTCGTATGTTTTTTGTGTGAAATTTTTGTTTCGGCTCATCTTCCTTTCCAATAGTCTTTACCAATTGCTAGTAATGAAAATACTAATACTATTCATATGCAATTTATTTTCATTATCATTTCATATCACAAGTCAAATTTTATGTTGCGCAACGTAGGTTTAATTTTCTTTCCTCATAAATTTATAAGATTTTCCTAATCATTCAATATTGTGATTAAAATATATGGAAATGAAATATGTTCTTATCAAATCCAAAAATTAAGGGTTTATGATTGTCAGAAATATTGAACTATAAGCCCCAAAAAGGGAAAAAAATAAATAAATAAACAAAAAGAAATTAACTACCCACCACACCTATAATAATGACCAAGATCATAGAGATAATTAGTTTAAAATCCAAAATGAATACATGCCCCATGATACCAAAATCATTGAAAATTTTGGCCCAAAAAATACCTTTTACTAGTAAAACAATGAGAAATTAGTGACTAGGAGACTAAAAAACTTAGTCAAAAAAACTTTTCAAAGTGAAATACTACAAAAAATGAGCAATATTAAGTGAAACAACTAAAAATGACTAACATAAATGACTAATTTAGTCTCCGGTTAAAACATATGACTAGATAATAAGTAATACAACTAAAAATGACTAACATAAATGACTAATTTATTTTAGGAACAAAAATACAATTACCTAACAAGTACTACAATAATACAAATTAGTCATTTATGTTCGTCATTTTAAGTGTGTCAATTTAGCAATCTAAACTTACAAGTGATAGGGGATTCAAAGGCTATTAGTATAGATTCGTTGAAAGGTTATACTTTCTTAAACACTTCTTTATTGGATTAGTGGATGACTAGATTTATGGAGCTTATTATCTTCAGTGTTATATCCTTTTACCACATTTACAAGGAATTAAATTCAAAGGTTGACAAATTATCAAAAATGAGAGTGGACATACAATTGAATCAAATACATTATGACGAATACCTGCAAGGAGAAGTGTTGGTTAATTACTAGATGACACATTTCCTTATTTGAAGACTTAACTTTTCATGTGTATCTACATTTTTTTATTATCAGGGTCATATCCATTGAACTTAGGATACTAGTTTTTAACTCAGATACGTTCATTATGAGCATAGGCAAAAATGCAAACATTTAGAGGTAGTGGTTGAATTTGCAATGCACACATAACACAACCCTTTCCCACATATAGATGGACCAATGTTGACCCGTGGTCTCCTCAACACTTGCCAAATAACATAACTCAATACCTTAAGGCAACCATGGGTACCCTACTAGTGTGCAATGCACACATAACATTGATTGCAAATAGAAATATGGATTAAAGTCTACACATGCTATCCTCAAGGCCCACCAAAATTAGGGAGGATTATCATATAATCAATTGGTAATGTCATTATTCTTACATGGGAGATGTGTAAGGTTCAAATATCCCCCCCATGCTCTTTGGACATTGAAATGATTACTACAACTAAGGCCATAATTATTTGGTGTTAGAAATATTATGGCCGCATCCATGGGCCATCAATTTCTTCTAGCTAGGACTTGCACCCAATCTTTAAAGCAAACAAACAAGAGCATGCACTTTGGGATTAGACTTGAACCCAAGTCATCGTTAAGGTAAGAAATCCAACTTATATGTAGACCACAACTAAATAAATATCCCCTTCCCATATTAAGTGGGTGCTTCCAAAGTCACTTCTCTTGCAAGTGAGAGGCACAAGATTCAAATTTCTCGCCCCTTCCCATGTTTTCTCTTCACCAAAATGGTCATTGCAACTAAGCCATGATAAAAAAATTCATCATATCCATGTATTGTCAATTTATATTAGGACTTCCACCTACTGTTGAATATGTCAACATTATAAGAGCACAAATTTTCAAGTTGTGACTTAAACTTTGGCAATCATTATAATAAATTTTCCAACTTACTACCAAACCATAACATGACAAACCTCTCCCCTCAATGTTAAAGTGAGCTTTTATAATGGATTATTGTAGATTATTGTTCTTACCTTATTAGAGATCAACCAAAGCGATGATTGAAAATAATGATTGATTACTTGATATCTATCAAAGATTGAACTCTAGCCATTTATAGAATATGTTAAATAACACACAAAATGTAACAATTTATAACCACGATTTCAAATGGAATTCAATCATGGATTATCATTACATTTGGATCATAGCTTTTCTCATTGCCCTACCATGATTAGAAGTGTTTAAGAATATTTGATTGGATTTAAAACCTTAGAAAAACATGAATAATGTTAGATTATTCCAAATCTTAAAATTTATTTTTTCCAATAAAATTAGAAAAAAAATATATACATTTCGTCTATTAGATAGACAACATTGTGATTTATTTTTTAACTATTATTTTGATAGCCTATATTTATAGTTGAGCTTCAACATTACACTCACTAATATTGACTTTAAAAGGTCATATATTTAAATATTAAAAATGACATATATATATCTATATATATATATATTTCTTCTAGACAAATATCACCACTACCACATTTACACTGCAAAATAGTATTTTTATAATTAAATATATGAGGATACATAGACATAGAATGAGAAGAGATGTATATCAATATGCAATAAAGACTTGAACATAAGAAGTGATCATTTTTTGTATTAATGTCTGGAACATAGGGAGTGGTTCTTTTTTGCTATCAACATTTGGCGTTGATGAAGAGGTAAAAAATCCCTCTTTGTTACCTTGCGTTTTATTGTGCCTTATTTTTACCTCTTTTAGTGATCACTAAGTTTTTATTTATTTATTAATTTAGTGGGAGCTTTAACATTTCAAACTCCTTATATATTTCCCTCCACACATATATTAATTTGGTGGAAAACCTTTTTTATATTTCCCTCCATGCATTTATTAATTTGGTGGGAATTTAAGACTTGTTGTTTTGCATTTCAAAACAAGTAGCCATCAAGAATTTGTCTTGCACTACCCTAATGTAAATCTTATTATCCCAAAGCTTGGTTCAATGACAGGTTACGATATGATTATCTTTTTGAAATAACTCTGTAACCATTGGCATTTTTATTTTTTATTTTAACGGAGCAGTGTTGTGAAGTGAAGCAACATGGAAAACTAGGCATTTAAGAGTGGAATGTGGAATGGGTCCAGCATCGAAAAAACCTCATGCCACTGAATCTCCTCAGTCTCAAATACTGAATGCTAGAAGGGTGCAGGGAGATTTTGTAGGCGACAAAGAGAACTCAAATATGCCATTTCCTGCCTCCTCCCCTTCATCCTCATCAATTAAAAGGTTTCAAGGAAAGGATGTGATGTCTTATGCTAATATAATGTGACCGACAATTAAATTTTCAAATGCACTTGGTCTCTATGGATTTATTTTGGAAACAGAGCCTACCAATCTTGATGAAAATGTCTCCAAATGCAAGGTCTCATTCTGAAGGAATTTGAATGTTTTGTTGAAGTTATTGCGCTTGATCCCCAAAATACTTGTGCTCTCACACACTATTTTTGTGCAAGGATGAAGGGAACTTGCTAAATGAAACAGAGGTTTGTTTTTGACATCTAACATTTTTGTTTTAATAAGATTTTGTATAATAGTAATTGTTTTATAATGGAGTGGGTTCAACAAGAGGTGTAACTTCCTAAAAATTTTCAGGGTGAGGAGAGTCTATTTGATTGCCAAGGAAATCGCCATCTTGTTAGGAGTGCCAATAATCATGACATATGAAGGAACATAGTCAAGGATTGTATGTCCTTTCTAAACCCCCCAAACCTCATTTGCATTGTTCACTAGGAGTGCCAATAATCATGACATGTGAAGGAATGATAGTCAAGGATTGTATGTCCTTTCTAAACCCCCCAAACCTCATTTGTGTTATTCACTAGGATTGTCAAGAGTGTCATACTGTCATCATGACTTGATGTGCTAGTAGTTTTTGTAGATGGTGAGGGTTTTAGTGGGCTACACTAGATGTTGCAACCTTTAAGTGGATCCTCAGTGAAGTCGACCTTGCCCCCAAATGTTTTTCCATTCTAGGGGTGGGAAAAATAGGGTTGCAACGGAGAGTGATCATGGAGATGGTTAGGCCACAGGAATTAGGCCTATTGGTCTTGCAGAAATATGATTCTGCCACTTTTCTCATTGTACATAAGTGTTAATTATTTTTTTCATCTTTTTATAGCATATATATAAGAGAAATCATAAATATGACAAGTATTGGATAACCATCTACATATATCAACTAAATCAAAGTAGAAATGGAATTATTGTTTATCTCATGCTCTCTGAGACTTCTCATAGTCTCTTCTAAGTGGACATGTATTACATAATTGTTTCCATTTGAATGTTCTTCCACATCTGCATTATTGCTCTCTTGCACATTGTAATCTCATGCATTAAATGAGTCTGCATTTTTAGTTCACTTCTAACATGCATTAGAGTGAGGACTTGGATTTTGCTTTGAAAACTCTATTCTGCCTTAACTGGATACTCTACACAATCCTTAAGCTATTGGATTATTCCTTCTTCCGTCACAATACTTTGCTTCCTTCACAAACTCTATCTCCTTCACTTATAGCTACTTCAAATTGAAGCTTTCTACACATTGCACTTCACCTTATCAAGGTGCCTAGATTTTGTTCAGCTCAACATTCTACTTCAATTTTATTATGACCACAGAGAGGAAACGAATCCACTTTGCATAGGATATTTTCTTTTCATATTGTTTTGAATTTCTTCTGTTGTCTATTTTTTGGGGGATTTTAGCACTTTCCATTGATTAGAAAAACAATGGACTCTTGATCTATGCTTCACTTGGAGAAACATCTTCAATGCTTGGTGATTCTTTTGGAAAATCACACTGTTGTTGAACACTAAAAAATAATTAAACATTTTACCTTTGCTAAATAAGAGTCTTGATTCTGTTGAGTTATGGTAGCTTACGAGGTATTCTTCACTAGATTAGTACCTTAACTTATCAAGAATATTAATCAGCCTTGTAAATGCTTACTTAAGTGGAGAGCAACAATGGATATGGTTAGGGCATAGGCACGAGGCCTATTGGCCCTACAAAAATCTGATTCTACCACATTTCTTTGGGATCTGCTCCAACCCTAGCCACAAATCTATCACTTTTCTCATTGTACATAAGTGTTACTAATTTTTTTCATCTTCTATAGCACATATATAAGACAAATCATAAATATGACGAGTATTGGGTAACTATCTACAAATATTGACCAAATCAAAGTAGAAATGGAATTATTGTTTATCTCATGCTCTCTGAGACTTCTCACTGTCACTGCTAAGTGGATATGTATTACATAATTGTTTCCATCTAAATGTTCTTCCACATTTGCACTATTTATCTGTTGCACATTGTAACTTCATACGTTAAATGAGTCTACCGTTTTAGGTCACTTCGAATAGGTATTAGAGTGAGGACTTGGATTTTTTTTTGAAAAAAATATCTTGCCTTAACTGGATATGCTACACCATCCTTAAGTTGTTGGATTCTACCTTCTTCCCTCAAAATACTTTGCTTCTTTCATAGACTATCTCCTTCATTTACAACTACTTCGAACTGAAGCTTTCTACACACTAGAGTTCACCTTCTCAAAGTATTTAGATTTTGTTCTGCTCAACACTCTACTTCAATTTTGTTTTGACCATAGAAAAGAAAAGATTCTACTTTGTGCAGGAGATTTTCTTTTCATATTGTTTTTATTTTCTTCTTCTGTCTATTTTTTGTGGGGTTTTAGCACTTTCCTTTGATTAGAAAAACAATGGACTCTTGATCTATGCTTAACTTGGAGAAACATCTCCAATGCTTAGTGATTCTTCTTGAAAATCACTCTATTGTTCAACACTGAAAAAGGATTGACCACTTTACCTTCATAAAATAAGAGCCTTGAGTTTGTTGAGCTATGACAGCTCATGAGATATTCTTCACCAGCTTGGTGCTTTAGTTTGTGAAGAATATTTACGTCGTAAGGCGTTCCCTTTGACAAAAACTCCCCCAACTGCCACTGTGTACCAGTCTACACCATCGGATGGAATGTTAGACAATTGAAGATTTTTAGGTCATTGGATTAATAGTTAATAGTTAAGAGAAAACTAATAGTTAGGGAACATAATGGGCATATTCAAAAAGTAACCATTTCTTGATGGCTTAATGCGGAGGTTTTTTCATTGCAGATACAGCGGACACCTATGCTCTCTTTGATGACAGCATGTATGCACATTAGAAGTGGACGAGGTTTACTCCAAGTACCTAAATTTTCCCTTTTGGTTTCCTTTCTCTTTCTATGTTACCTAAATTATATCTAAGAACTCCCTTTGGGCTCTTGTGAAATTCTAATTGTGCTTCCTAGCATTTTGGAAAAGCCTACATCATTGCAATAACTCTCCATTTTTTTAAATTCAGTGTATATTTACACAGGTCAGACTGCAATTTCATAAAAATGGCATGGGTCGGTGGTGCATGCACAATGCCTAATATTTTCTGCACAATTGACCTTCAAGAATTCGTATGGATTATATTTTTTTATTTTTGTGCAGATCGTTCATTAGCAGAGTTTTTCTCAAGAAATTCAAACTTTGACAAGCCTGAAAAAATTGTTAAATTAGATAACATGTTCTTAAATTAGCAATCTCATGAAACATTATCAAACTGGCAGTGACTAAAGAAAGAACATAAGAGATAGATATAGAAGACAAGCCAAGACAAGAGTACACAAGGATATGGCTCAAGCCAGGGAAAAACCCTAAGATGGGGAAAAACCTATATCAAATCTTCTTATTAATATCAATTTTTCAACAGAGAGAGAGAGTACAATAATCCAAAGTCAAAATGACTTTGACAATTTGAAGATTCAATATCTTGAACAAGTGTAGGGCTCAAATTGTAATACCAATATTTAGTCATTTGTATTCTAGTTAGGGTTGCTTACTATCCACTCTGACTTCATTTATTTGATCCAAAGACCCTAATTTCTACTGCAGCTTCCACTGACATGCATGAATAAGACCATCGCTTACCCTTAGGGCTGATCTGGGCCCATGATATTAGTCTCGGTCCCCTTACCTATGATGATTCAGACCTACGGCTGCCCTAGAGGGGTATATCTGAAGAGCAGTCACAAAACGTCCACAAACTAACCTAGGAGCAGTACATGAATACAACTAGCCTTTCTTCTCTATAATTCGATCTTGAAAGGATAAATTTAACCCACACAAATATTCAATAAATTCCCTCAAAGTCTGCGGTTTCCCTTCTGGAAATTCTCGGCCCAATCTGAGAAGAGAGACCCAAAACAACAAGCATTGTGTTCTCCTTCAAGAACTCAACTACCTTAGAAGCCTTTTGATGTCTCTAAGATATTTCTAATGAGAATGGAGGACACCTATATATATAACAATTTGTCCTTATGGAGGTGAAGCTGACCTTAACATTTTGGAGGCAAATTTGAATTTCAAATTTCATTTTTCCTGCCTTAATAAGGTCATGACTTGTAGAATTTCTTTTAAGTAAATAAATAATTTTCCCTGTCCAAATTTGGTGATCTAAAGGTTGATTTTGGACCTCTCAAAAAGAGGACTTCAATTCCACAATAATCTTCTTCAAAAGAGCATATCAAAGTGGAATTTGGCCCTAGTTTCCAATTTTAACACTCCCTCTCAACTAGGGAGAATTCTACCTGTCAAACCATCAACCACTGTCACTGATCATAAAATCATCCAACACCATGAACCATCTCTGAATCCTATCTCTACTCTTCTTTGATCTGCTGAACACTGATGTAATAATGAAGAAGAATTGATCAAGAGTGAGTGACAAGACTTTACCATTCTATATTGGCAAAAGTCAGTATAGAGGTAAATCCTCAATCATACTTGATCCCAGATCAATTTGAACAATACCATGCATCCTAGTCAAAGAGAGTACGATAGTACTCGATGCGTCCATCGGTAGTGCTATGGTCCCTAACCACTTTTCCCAACTCATTGTCCAGATGAGAGGTACTTCCCATGTGTCTTGGACTACATGGGTAGGGTGATATTGAATCAATAGCAGGGAAAGAATGTATCGAATCCTGCTCACGACCATACGTAGGGAAAGGACGAACCGCATCCTAAAATATAATCACACGTAGGGAAAGGACGAACCACATCCTACAATCACAATCACACGTAGAGAAAGGAAAAACCACATCCTACAATCACAAACACAATCACACGTAGGGAAAGGATGAACCACATCCTACAATCACACATCATAACAATCAATCATGGGGAAAGGATGAACCACATCCCATCGAAATTTCAACCAATAATCGTAGGGAATGAACATCCTACATTTGGGGAAATGATGAACCACGTCCCACTAACTTGTCAACAGATGCCTATATGCATCTCTCGCTGGGGTATCCATAGGAGAAGTTGAACCACTCATCCTGCTCATATGCGATAGGAGAAGGTGAACCACTCATTTTATGCATATGTCATCAACAATAGGGGAAGGTGAACCACTCATCTTACATACATGTGTCCACAATCGTAGGGGAAGGTGAACCACTCACTGTACACACATGTCAACCACCATGGGGTTTCATAGGGGAAGGTGAACCACTCACCCTACACACAACGCATCAGCAGGGGAAGGTGAACCACTCATCCTATGATCTCTCATAGCTCAAAAAGTACCCCAAACCCCTAGGAGATCCAAAAGCTCAATATTCAATCTTAACCAAAGATCCCTTTATATATAGGATAGAGCCAGGCCACTTTTTGAAAATCCTCACTATATCTAAGTGATGAATTTGCAGACCAAATCATCAATAGCTCCATCTAACAACATATATTCATACACGACTAATCTTACTCCCTCTTATATTAACAAACAAGAGGGTCATAATTCCCTCTAAAAACACAATCATTGAGCCACCTGTAACCTCCCCTTTTTCTACTATAGACCCTTGTTCACGAGCCACGGTCATCAAGGCATCATCAGAGTCATCTTTGTCAAGAAGAGTCATCAAGTTATTTTGTCAGAGTTCCCT
Source organism: Pinus taeda (assembly GCA_000404065.3). Lineage (NCBI taxonomy): Eukaryota > Viridiplantae > Streptophyta > Pinopsida > Pinales > Pinaceae > Pinus > Pinus taeda. The sequence goes on along the minus strand of APFE030354542.1, from coordinate 5,609 downwards.
CTGAAATCTTACTTCAGTTGGTTCTTCATCGGTCTATTCCTCGGCTTGTTGTAACTATATCAACAAAACTTGCCCGATTAGACTTTCACACATGCTATAACCATTCAACAGTGAATCAATGGATTTAGCAGAATTATACATGAACTTCCAATTATGTGAAGACATCAAGAGACTTGCTCTGAATTATGCTTTGATGCTTTTGAACTGACTGCTACAAATCTGAGTGAGCCAACATGTTCTAAGCAATCCTGCTTCATAACCTTTATTGTCACTTATCTGAAGATCTTCATACTCTAGATGGACTATATAATGCTTGGGTCATTTATTGTATTCAAATTCACTGTTGTAATTCTTTCACCATAAACTTCTCTGCATCTAGATGGTAGTACATCAATGATACAACCCCGGCTTCACCAAAATACCAACTTGACAATATATATAAGCTCTATCAAACATAATAATGACAGCTCAATAGCAACATCGTATTTATGCAAGGAACCAAACCACTAGTCATTAATGCTGAGGCACATAGATCTTCAATCAGACCTTCTTTCTTCACATCGATTGACCAACCACTTTGTCACTTTAGCACAACAATTTAGATATAATAAAGATTAGACAATTTTGTTAACAACCAAGGGTTTAGTGCTCCTTTCAATGAGGGATCAAGCTCTAGAAATCATTGTTTCTCTTGTACATCATCACAGTGATTTTCTCTAGGCTAGTTAATTAAGAATCTTGGATGGACTTCTATATGAGTGTCTAAAGGAACTACATAAGCTATTACCATTCCTCCTACGTGTTGCAATGCATAGTGTATCTCGGGTATACATACACAAGTTTCAGTTCTTTATTGTCCATAACGTTCTTTCCTTTAAAGCCATATTTTTGATTGCATATTTCACGTTCGAGTCTCTTAGTGTGCTAAAAGAGTTATGTAATCTTCATAATCTAGCTTATAATTCTTAAAATACAACAAGCTTCCAATGATCATATATATAATCAAGATTCAAAACTACTTTAGAGTAGTAGCAATATATACTCTCCAGATAAATCCTTACTACTATAAGTAACACAAACTCTCACGAATGACTTCAGAAACATACCTAGATTGTTGTAAATTGAGGCCGAAAGATTACTACACAGTGTTAGAATTTCTTCTTCAATTTTGAGTATGCAAACCTTACGTTAGTCACAGATATTATCACACTAATGTTTTCTAACTTTTAGATTTTTGTAAGCTTCAAAATGTTGCAAGATGACCCTCGATCTTCAAGATTGTTAATCTTTTGAGAAGAATATGAATCTTCTTATTTAACAATTCTTCCTCCACTACCAACAAACTCAACAACATGTCAATCATGTTTTTCACTCATCAAATCAACAACGATAGACATAGCATCAACCATACATCCCTGTAGCAATTCTTATGACAAAACAACATAAACACTTACATTATCTGTGTCGCATGGCATTATTAATAATGGTAAGTGTTACAGACATTTTTGGGCACTTCAACCCCAATCATAAATGCCCATAAACTAAGGGCCCCTAAGTCCCTAAAAGTGTTGCTTCACTGCCTAAATGAACAAGGTCAGCTGATTACATCATCTCCCAGAAGTTCTCCACTAAAAATTGCTCATAAATGGTCAAAACTGGACCATACTGAAAACCCAGTGCAGAGGGTGCGATGCATATCACCTTCCTAGTGTACAGGGTGCGATGCATACTTAATGGCTCCTCTGCAGGGTGTGATGGTCGGGAATGGACAAATGGCAGGGACAAAATGCGAGGTGGAAGATCATGAAATCTTCTAGAAGCTTCCCCTCTGACACTTGCCTCTTTGTTTTCGACCAGGGATGAGTAGGATATCATCATTCTCCAAGTGGAAGTAGGAACTATTAGATAGATGACACTAATCAAGACTTGAGTAGATGACTCACCTCCCTACAATCATCTATATATGGATCCCTCATCACAGAGATCTAGAGGATGGAATCTTGTATCTTGTACAGAAGTGTTGTTGGTTTTCTGGTGTATATTCATAGTGTTGGGTGATCTAAGCTTTACTTGAGGTGAAGAAGGGATTTCTAGTTGGAGGATGATGCTGGGTCAGAACATATGGTTGTAATCCTCTTGCTACTTTTCATATTAATAAAGCTATTCAAGTTTTCCTCCATATTCTTGTATGTTTACTTATATATGCATTTGTATGGTTAAAATACATATGGTCCTGTGTTATTTATGAATATAGATCTTTTTTCTTTGATAGTAGTATGTTGTTGTGATTCCACAGGTGCTCTTTGAAGCTGGGCAGACGAAGAAGAAGCGGCGAAGCTCTATCAGGAAGGAGAGGAATCAAACAAGGAAATCAAGCGCAAGACTAAGGTTGGTCTCCTTGGTTCCACTCTTATCTATTTTCATAAAAGAAAACGAAAGTAGACTTCACTTGTTTGTTTCTAAGATAGCTACCAGTCTTAGTGGGAATAGAAGCATCCAAGTGGACACTATTCCTGGTAACAAAATGGCGACTCCACCGGGGAGTGACTAGATTGTTTGTTAACCTATTCTTTGTTTCTTTTATAAACTTAGAGACAGAGCCTGAAGCCAAGCCAACTAGCCTTTGAACTGCATTTGTTATACAAATGCAAAGTAGATCAATGCTGCTTCAGTCTATCTCCGGGTTTTGTTTATAAATTAAACAATCGATCTGCAAATAGTCTAATTTCCCTAAGTGGTGGCTCTAGTAACCTCCTTAGATCAACCTCTATGATTTACATATACTGAACATCACTTACTCCACCTAAATCCCTAAACTGAATTGCAAATTGTGAGAAAAAACTCATTCAATGTCTCTCACTGGTACCATCGCACCCTGCCTTCAAGGCAGTCTGTATGCATCGCACTTCCCGAGTGCAGTAGGTGCGTTGCATATTGAATTCACTGTGTGACAGGTGCGATGGTCAGGGAAGGTTAACTTTACCTTCAGACTTTGGTTTTTTCCTCACTATTTTCAGTCCTATTAAGGAGTTTTTTTGTTTGTGGTCAGTGTATCTCTGTGAAAACCCCCTTCTCTTACATTATTCCGCCTCCATAGTGCAAATAATGTAAGTGTTTTTATGTATTGTGCGCCATTTTCAGTTCTCTTTTGCAAAGAAGTAGCATAGTCGAGCTGTCGTTTCTTGATCTCAAAGTGTCGTAGCTGCCATTTTCAGTTTTAGAAGACAATTCCACCCATTCCTTTATTGCAGGAAAGAAGTTCATCATAGTCCTACCCGGCCGTCTATTCAGTCCCACCTCCAAGCAACCTTGTCGTTTCCTTCGACTGGAATCTACTAGGCAGACCTCGTTTACCAACTAGTGTACCATTCATAATCATTGTACAAGCTTACAGAATGGTCATGACTGGTACCATCATCGATGAAGGGGCTT
>APFE030354531.1:448-16419 GCA_000404065.3 Pinus taeda | reverse complement strand
AATAACTCATGGTATTATAGGATGCCAAGAAGGTGCAAGTTCTACTATCAAGTTGAGAGCAAGGACTAGAGAGAAAGGAAGAAGAGCTAGAAAGTACCAAGATGGAGTTGTACTAGATGCAAGAGCATGGTGAGTAGATTGAAGCAAAGTTTGATATTTTGAAGAGGGAATTCCCCAATAAATCCCCTTTCAAGGCTTCCTTAAGAAACGTATGGGAGAGGATAATGAAAACAATGGACACGAAATGAGATCTGATGGAGTTTATCTAAGAAAAGACAGACATTGTTAGAAGGGCCCATAGAGAGATGAATTGCATTAGGAACACTATTGGTGACTTCCCCACTAAGGCCAAAGTAATAATAGATTTCCTAAATCATATGCCTAAAGAGGATGTCATAAAGGAGAATATTGAGAGAGCCATATTGGTAGCAAGGGAAAATAAAATGAAAGCAAAGCAAAAGTTGGTAATCCCAGTGGAGAATAAATCAAAGGCAGTGGAAAAATAAGTAAAAGGCTTGAAAGATAAATATGATATTATATATAAGAGGAAATTTATACCTTTCCTTAATGGTAATGGGAACCTATATTCCAAGGAATCCCTCATGAAGAGCCTGATTGAAATTGAATAATATTGAAAAGGCTTTGAGGAGGAGGACCATACCTTACATGGAAAAGAGATAATAAACTTGTATGAAGATCAATTTGAAATCTAGTTCATGTTGAAAAAAAAAATCAAAGAGAAAGAAAATGTTGATTATGATGTGGTCATAACTTTGGAGGGGTCTATTCTAGAAGCACAATCATGTGGAATTCAATTTGGCAAGGAGTTGAAAGGCTTAATGGACTTGTATAAATTAGCCGCTCAAAGGGGACCTGCACAGTCATATGTTTGAAACAAAATTCCACAGGTGTCTCTAGTAGAAGCAAGCTCAAGTTCCATGCCTCCACAACAACATCAGGGATGACTTTAGCCATTAGCTTCAACAAAATCAAGGGCAAACACACCAAAAACCTAGCCAAGGTGATTCACAACTTTCAACTAGCACATCAGAAAGAGATAGAAAATCACCCAATGCATAAGAAAGAGAGAGAAATACGAATCCACCACAACCAAATCAAATGAGACCCACCCTGTAGCCGGCTGATTTATAGAAAATTCTAGATGAACTTAGTGACAACAATTATCATTTTTGTAAAATATTCCTAGTAGTTACTGAATACAACTAGTGGTTTTAGTTTAGATTCTTTGGTATTGAGAGTATTTATATAGGCCTTACTTTGATGTAATTGGAGGAGAAAATTTATAGTGTGGGGAAAATTTTGTCAATTTCTTTCTAGAATTTTTTTTGTCTTTTTGAAGCTGTTGTAAAGAGGAATTCTAAAGTATGTCTTGGGATCTCAACACTTCTTCTCCATGTAATTCATAAAATACACCTTGTAATTTGCGTTTTGAAAAATATTAATACAATTATAGATATTTTTTATGGCATATCATGTTCTAAATCTAATGTTTGTATGAAATTGAAATGTGATTGTTGCTTAAAGAAGATTTTGAATCAATATGATAGTTTTATTTCATTTTTGTATAATTTATCAATATTATGAAGAGCATCTTTGTTAGTTCGGTAAACTTTTACATGGGTCAAAATCAAAATTTATAAGATCAAATTGATATGTTTCTTATAGCTAGATTCATAACTTCTCAGTTGTCTAGCTGATATCACTAGGCTGAAATCAATTCTTAGTTTCTCATTTTAGTTTGTTCGAATATTTTCTTCATATTTCTTTTCTAACTAAACCCTCATTTTATTTATGTAAAACCCATAGCACATGGATTCTCTAACATGAAAATATATGGAAATTATAGCCAATAAAACCCTTATGAATTGTTGGCAATTTACCAACTAAATTCTCAGAAGAAACAAAAATTTTAGACACAAATTGAAAATCGTAGTAGGATGACAAAAATATGCTCTTTTCATTTTTATTTTCTTGTCCAAAAATTATGAATGAAGTAAAGTGCATGGAAACTATTGGTTGAAAATACACATAAAAACACTAGAAGAATTAAAAGTAAAATTCACATAGTCATTCCATCAAAAGAAAAACTATTCTAAATAGAAACAAGATAAGATTTAATTGGATGAGAACTATTCTCCACATTTTATCTACTTGTTGAAACTTTACACCAAGAACTGAAACACATGAATATTTTTACATGAAAAGGAAGAAATATACTCAACAAGGTCGAATAAACCTAAGTGTTTTTTCACAAACATTTTCAGCAAAAAACAAAACAAGTAACAACCAATTAAATTCAAATTTAGATGTTCCTGGGCTATGCACTATAGCATAAGAAAGTGTGACTCTTTGGCCCAACATCTCATGGTGTTGTTGTCAGGGACTATTTGAATTATTTCCTTAGGATAAATAGTAATATTATCAGATATTATAGGTGGATAAACTCTAAACTTATCAGTTGTGCATTCCACCCGGTGACTCCACTATGCATATCATTCATTGTTTGTCATTTACATTATTGTTGCATACTCACCACTATACCACAATGATGATATATTAAAAAATAGTTAGCCCATTGTACATATTCATTTCAATTCCTTTTATCTCTTCAACACGTAATTCACAATTTTTAGATTTTTATTCTAGTTTCTATGAGGAGACACACTCGGAGTAACCAGAACAAAAATATCACACTTCCAATTTTTTAGCCCGAGTGTTATATCTACACATACAATTAGTGAAAAAAATCTTTACAGACAGGATCATCAGAGAATCTCACAACAGGTTATATCTCCCAACCCTATCCCACCATAATTTCTCAACTCAGCCATTCAAATATCATCCTAGATGACATACTCTCCTCGCAACCAATACATGAACATCCCAAGTTACTAGTTCCATACCATACCTAACTACAGAATAAATATGGAAAAATAGAACCCAAATATCATCTATCGCTAGAGATATCATTCTACAACACATCATGGTTTGGCAAGGGAAACCTCACAATAAACAAAACCCACCTAACTAGCCTTTAGCCTAGGTAGTAGTAGGTATGTGCCCTTGTCTTTCCCTTGGATATCACATGACATGCTTGAGAATTATCCAAAACATTTTCCTAAATTTATTTTTGAAAAGAAAAGAACCATCGAAGAACATATCAACACTTTACGAACAAATTCATGGTAGAGGACGAAAATATACTCATGAGGTTATTCAGACGAACCCCAGCAGAAGATGTATACAAATGGTTTCATACTCATGCCATAAACTCTCTCTACTTTTGGTATGACCTAGATAGAACATTTCACACTCAATGGGGTGAGAAAAAGGATTTTCAATATTACCTCACTGAATTTTCAGTAGCCAAAAATAAACCCTTTCCCAACATGTAAGAGTTCACTAATATATCAACAATAGTTATAACAAAACCCCAAACGAGATAAAACCTACACCCACTGCTTCCATGGTCAATTGTGTCACTACATTTGAACTTGATTTCTTTTCCATGATGAGAGAGAAGATATAGAACCTTGGTAGACATGCAATTTGATGTGGTTGAAATACAAGGGAACCTAATTGTTGTATGAAAACTATGAAGGATTGATATGGATATGAGATTTATGGTGTTGAGAAAGAGAAGGGAGGAAACATAGATAAATGAAAGAAGAAGGTAAAATATGAACCTGAACATTCTATATACAATAAAGGTGCAACAAAATAAGAGATTGAAGAAATGACTAGGTTAATAAATAATTTTCCAATAAGATTTCTAAGCTTAAATGAGAAGTATCAAACAAAAATCAAACGCAACCACCCCGAAACCACACTTTTATTCATAGGCAATTTAACCCTCAACACATGAATAGAGAAAGTATTTATGAAGATCATCCAATAGAACCACCTAATAGAATGGATTTTAACCTCCAAACATATCATTTCTTTTTATGAATTTATCCAAGATGAAGACATAAATTGGGTAGGATATTAAAGCCCCATGTTATACATCATAGAAAATGACTACAAAAACTTCCTAACATTGTGAGAGACTTACAATTTGCACAACAATTATGATATTCTTGCCTCTCAATATCAATGAATCACAGACACAGTAATGGAAGAACTTAGAAGAAACTATGACTTATGTCCCAAAATAGGAAGGCCATCTAGAGAGAGACACTAGAATAAAACTTCCAAGCCTTTTCTTGATTTAAAACCAACCCTTGATGCTAATCAACTAACTCCTAAAAATATGAGGAAAGTAAAAACCGCCTCATAGTGAAAATGGAAAAGAAACCAAGATTTTCATCTAGACTAGTGTTAGGGGATCAATAAATTGCAGGACTCCATGCCATCTCAATTGCTAAGTCAACCAATTAAAGAAGTTGAAAGAAGCACAACTCCACCATTTAACCTAAACAAGAACTAAGTAATATAAAGGTCATGATACATCTATTAGAATTAGTCAAAAAACCAATTTATCAACCACACATATAGAAGCTCATAAATCCCACTGAACTATTTTATCATAATGACACTTTAAATATTCGGGAAGATGATCCCAATGTAGATTGTGGGCCACATGTAGAAGAACAAGATGGTGAAAATCCTACATTTTACATCACCATTAATGTCTATATTATGCTTCTTCACAACTACATGTTAGATTCAAGAGCTTCCCATAATCTCATGCCTAATTTTGTCATGGTGGAGTTAGAAATGGATATTACCAAACCATATCATGATCTTTATTCATTTTAATCTAGAAGAGTAAAATTCCTTGGTCTCATTAAATATTTAGTTTTATGTTTTACTGAAATACCCAACAAGAGATTATTTATGGACATAGTGCTAGTTGATATTCTGGCCACCTATGGCATGTTATTTTCTAGGACTTGGGCTGGAGAATTGGGTGTAAACCTATAGATGGATTTATCATATTCAGCCATACCTATATTTCTATGTCAAGAGAGGATATTACACATGCATCCTAAACTTCTATATGTTGTGAGCGACGCTAAGATATCCAAGAATCTATTGGTATATATCATAGAAGATTCCATGGTCTTTCATTGCCTGTCAATGCATCATGAAACAATCACGGAAGAAAACCCACCACCTTATGGGATTAAGCAACAATACGAATCACATACAGTCTAGAAGTTGTAATTCAATGGATCATGCTCCAAAGAAGGAACACGGGCTTGAGTGCTTTTAGTACTTCATATGCGCGAAAAAATTCCCTAATCATTTAAATTGGAGTTCGATGCCACAAACAATGTCGCTAAATATGAGGCATTCATTCTAAGGTTAGAAAAAGCGAGGAAGATGGGACTAAAAAACATCATGGGTTTTGGTGATTCGAAGCTAGCATTATTCCAAATAAATAACATATACACTACCAAACACCCCAAAATGAGATTGTAAATGCATTATGGGATATTATTAAAAATTAATTTGACGCATTTAACATTATTGTTGTGCACATGGAAGAAAATCGGCATGTAGATGCATTATCAACAACAACTAGCATATTTAAGCCACCTCCTAAGACAAACTTGAAATATGAAGTAGAAATGAGATATAGGCATTCAATCCTAGATAACATCAAACAATAGAATGTGTTTGAAGACAAAGATAAATTAAAGATGTTCCTAGAGTTGGTGGATGAATTTTCATCCATTAACATAGATTATGAAGATAAAGCTCTTGAAATAGATTAGGAGGAGGTATAATTATAGGAAGATGGTCCTAAATTATCAACCAACTCGAAGGACACAAAGTGAGAAAATTGAAGAATGAATATATCCCAAAGGGATTGGTCCCCCTAGAAACAAATATCAACTCTTATACACTGACGTTTCTACTAGACCCTTTTCCAACTAATGGCCAAGAAAATGGACAAAAAAAACTTAGGAACCGAAGAGAACCCACAAAAGGTAAATCTCACCAAGTCTTTAGAACCCACCTAGAAATCAAGTTACATTGAGTTATTTAAAAAATTCATGGAGTTATGAAGATTTAAAAACTTACGATGCATTCATAATACAACATAGAATACCATTCAAGGAAAATTCTAAGCCTTTTTGTGAAGAAGCTCATAATTTTTAACCCTATTATGTTGCCAAAAATAAAAGAGAAAATCAAGAATCTGTTGGGCGGGAAAATTATTATGCCACTAAGACACTTTGAGTAGGTAGCAAATTTATTACCAGTTAAAAAGAAGAATGGATACACTAGTTTATGCTTAGATTTCAAGAATTTGAATAGATGTTCACTAAAGGACAATTACTCATTTCTCAAGATGGATCACTTGTTGCAGAAGGTGATAGGAGCCCAGAGCATATCAATGATTGATGGTTTTTTTAGGCTACAATAAAATAGATATGCATCTATGAAATAAAGAAAATATTGCATTCACGACACCATGGGCTAAATTCATGTATGAAAAAATGCAATTTGGTTTGATGAATGCTGGAGTGACATTTCAAAGGGCTATGGACATTGCTTTTGTGGGAGAAAGAGATAGGTTCATAGTTATCTCTTTAGATGACATGACAATATTCTCCAAGTCAAATGAAGAACACATAGAACATTTGAGACAAACATTCCTAAAGTGTAGGAAGTTTTTCCTTTCTCTAAATCCCATGAAATCGTTCTTCACTTTGTAGGAAGGAAAATTGTTGGTACATATAGTCTCCAAGGATGGTGCTAAGATTGATCTAGAGAGTGTAGAGGGTATTTGAAAGATAATTTTTCCCTGAAATAAAAAGGAAGTTCAGTCATTTTTGGTGAAAATAATTTTTTTACATAGATTCATCACAAATTACGTAGAAATCCTCAAATGAACAATGGGTATGCTCAAGAATAATAGTGATGTAAGGTAGACACCCGAGGCCCACATAGCTCTTATGTAGAATAAGAAGCCCATTATGAAATCCTAAGTCTTTCCAAGTCCATATTTCTAAAAGGAAATCCATATTTTTTTATTTTTCTTCTAACCACACAATAGTCACAATGTATTACAAAAGAGTGAAGATGGGTATGAGCATGCCATATAAATTTTTTAGTCGTGCATTGAAACTTCTACTGGATCAAGTAATGGTGTAGTGCCTTGGCACGCTATCTACAAAATAATAGGAAAAGACTCAAATAAAAATTTGCATTCATTGTAGGAGTTTGTACAAACTGTCCAACAACTATTCTGCAATTTTTGTAAGTCTGTAGGCCATGACGAGCGCAATTGCCAAAGTTATGAGATAATGATGGACAAAACTCTGACATATAGAGTACAAACTGAGACACGCACTTAGCAGGATCAAGGTGCACCTACAACACATGGAGGATTCCAAGGACAAGGAAGAGGATGAGGGGGAGGAGCTGGAAGAGGTCGCAGACATATTATTTCTTACCATTGTGGGGAATCAGGCCAATTTTTGCGAGATTTTCAAAACCCGACACAACCCTCTTTTCAGTATTATTGAAAATTTGACAATGTAATAGAAGATTTTCCTATACACATCGCAAATATGCAAGAGAAGAAGAACTAACATCCCACCCAGAATATCCAGATGATGAGGTTAGAACCATGCGAGGATGGCCCAAGCATTAAAATAGTTACACGAAGTGGTGTAGCTACTGGGGAAGATAAACTGACTTGGAAACAATGAGAAGAGAATACATGGGTGCGTAATGTTGCTAACAAAGATAATGAACCTGATTTGCATAAGGCAAAATAAATGTTTATGGAGGTGAAGAGGAGCTTTGTGGATTCAGGAGCTTCGACATCAAAGAACTAGAATTCACAAACAAAGGAGCTTGAAGAGGCCTTTGTTGCATAGGAGATAGATACCTCAATATTGAAATCTCTCTTACAAAACTACATGAAGCTCTTAAGGGACCAGAAAGTAGTGGAGGGACTACAAGAATTAATATACAGCTATGCTAGCAAAGGCAAGTCGCTACCTGAGCAATGCACAATACATAAAGTAGACAAAAGTAAAGAAAGGAATAGTCAAGAGATGACATTGACTACACAAATCAAGGAATTTGGAATGGACCAGGTGATCCTAGATTTGGGATCTGATGTGAAGGGTTTTCCTAATAATACCTAGGAAAGAATGGGAAAGCCACCATTATAGTGGTCCCCAATTTAGCTGCGAATGGAGAACCAACAGAAGATTATTCCTATGGGACGCCTACATGGAGTAACTGTAGACATAGAAGGGGTGCACACTATAGCTCATTTTAAGGTAATCCAAATAGTGGATGATAGTAATACCCACCCGATTCTTCTTGGAATCGATTGGGCATTTGATATGGATGTGGTGATCAACTTGAAGAAGTGGAACATGACATTTGAGAAGAAGGAACCGAGAGTCAGTTTTCCACTGGATCCATACGAAGGTGTGTAGTATACTTAACTAGTCTGAGATTACAATGAGGAGGATGATATCAAACAGTTCTATAAGCTTATTGCACAGAACAAGGATTGGATCAATCCTACAGTGGATGGAAGAATTACTTGGGAAAAGGATAGCTCCTGCAAATCAGATTCAGATGAGAAGCTCGAGCATTGGCATAATAGATTGCAAGTAGTATCAATACTATGATGCAACAAACTTACTAAATCACTCCAATGTATATCCACTGAGGTATGCAATTTGCCATACTATGATGGGTTAGAAGATGTAAGTTTGTTTCTTGATAATTTTGAAAGGGATGTCCTAGAGGAGAATCAATTATAGGCATTGGACATTATGGTGAGAGCTACGCCTGCTAGATGGTGGGGTACGCATAATAACAACTTTGTAGACTGGAAGGAGTATCAAAGGATGATGAAGTTGTGATTTTGCTATGAAAATACTTGCATTACTGAAAAATATACAGGGAAGGATGATCCGTGTGAGGATCTAGCTCATTGGATGAAATCATGGGGAGAGAATCCACAACGTAAATGGGTGCATATGTTCTGCCACACCTTGGATAACATTCTAATGAATTTTTACTTCGAAACAAAGCTACGACGTGGAACCGTAGAGTGGGACGTTCTTAAGGAAAGCTTTCTACTAAGATTCAATTTTTAGAATGGATTCGAATGTATTGATAAAGAATTACAGGAAATCAAGGCTCTTATATTCATAACGCTTGTAGATCCCATCATGTGGGTACAACCCAACTGGAGTACATAGTTGTGCCATGCTCTGGAGTTCTACATTGTTACCATAGAAGATGGCAAGGAAGATCTCAAGAATATCAGTATCCCTGAGTCAGAGGTTCAACACGAAGTCACTGGGCCTAAGATAAAAGGTCCCGACGTTTCAAAACTGTTGAAGACCAAGAAAGTGAACATTGGGTCAGAAGCACAACCAAAGTTTGCAAATATAGGTGATTACTGGGATGAGGACATGGTTGACAAGGTTACAGAGTTGTTACATGAATATCAGGACTTATTTCCAACAAAGTTCTTTGATCTAAAGGTGATAGTAGGTGATCTAGGTGTTATGAAGATCAATCTGAAGGCAGATGCAAAGCGGGTAAAGCAGTTCCCCTACCGATTGAATCATAAACACAAAGAAAACGTGCGCGAAAAATTGGATAATATTCTCGTAGTAATGATTATTGAGCATGTAAAAGAGTCATATTGGGTTAGTCCTATGGTAGTTCAAGAGAAGAAAACAAAGGTTGAAATTAGGATCTACATAGATCTAAGAAAGTTGAAAGATGCTTGTGTACATGATCCATTCCCTACATTGTTCATAGATGACTTATTGGACAATGTTCGTGGTTAAGAATAATACTCCTTTATAGATGGATTCTGAGGATATCACCAGATCGATATCATGCTAGAAGATTGAAGTTAGACTGCCTTCACCACAGAATGGGGCTCTTTTCAATATATTGTTATTCCCTTTGGACTTAATAATTCCTCAGCAATCCTTTCTAGGGTGGTAGTCACTGCCTTTAAGGAGTTTATTCATAAGCTTTTGGAGGTCTACTTTGATGATTGGATGGTATTCAAGTTAGTTAGAAAGCATGTTTCAAGTCTTTCCCTGATGTTGGATACTTGTAGGAAGTATCATATCTCCATATATCTGAAGAAATGTATATTTTGTGTACGATATGTGATACTTTTGGGCCATGTTGATTGTAAGCAAGGGTTGATGGTGGACCCTACTAAAATTGCAGTGATTATCAATTTGGAGCCCCCAAGGAATGTCAAACAATTATGCACAACATCGTGCCATACAGGATACTATCAGAAGTTCATTAAGGCTAACATACAAATCACTATTCCCATGGAGAAATATTGAAGAAAGATGTGACATTTTGCTGGGATGATGATTGCCAAAAAAGCTTAGATGTTTTGAAGGAAAATATGGTTACAAAACCTATTCTAGTGTTCCCCGATTAGAAGAAATAATTTCATGTGCATGTGGATAAGTCATGCATAGCATTAGTAGCAGTCTTAAGCCAACTAGGAATAGGAGATATTGACCATTCGATTGCATTTGTGAGTAGAAAATTGTCTAAGGCAGACAAGAATTATTCAACCACGAAGCATGAAGGGTTGACGATGGTATATGTACTCCAGAAGTTTAGGCATTATCTGTTGGGTGTGCACTTCAAAATGTATACAGACCATTTAGCTTTAAAGTACCAGGTCAACAAGATTGTGTTTGTGGGGAGGGGGGATTTGTAGGTGGTTACTACTATTTCAGGAGTATGACTTTGAGGTAATTGTGAAGCCAGGAAGATTAAATGCTGGACCTGATCACCTTTCACAAATTGAGAATGGCAAAGAACCTACAAGCCTTGATGAAGGATTTTCTAATGCACGACTCTTTGTTGTGCATGTTACGATGAAAATCTTGTAGATATAGTCCAATTTCTGTCTACATGTATAACTCTTGAAGGATATACGATGCATCAGAAGAAGGAATTGGTGGTCAGGGATGCAGATTTATTCATAATTTCAAGGCACTTGTACAATATGGGGTCAAATGAAGTTCTTTGTATCTATATTCCAATTTATAAAAGGAAAAGTATCCTCATCCAATCACATGGAGGTGTTGTTGGAGGCCATTATGTTGGGAAAGCAGTTGTGTGGAAGATCCTACGAGATGGGTTGTCATAGTGCACTATGAAAAAAGATTCAAAGGAATATATAGGGTATGCAATATTTGTCAAAGGACATCACGAAGGGATGAACTGAATCTGAACCTGCAAGTCATGTTACAGGAATTTGACAAATGGGCAATAGATTTTGTGGGACATAATTAGCCACTAGGAAAGAAGACAGGAGTGTGCGAAATCATCACGACAACAAAATACTTGACTAGGTGGGTTGAGGTGTAGCTCATGAAGGATTGCGCTGCAGCTACAACTACGAAGTTTATATTTGAATATATTTTGTCTAGGTTTGGTTGTCCTAAGATGTTGATGAGAGAAAGGGGTCCACATTTCCTAAATGAAATGATTGTTATTTTGTTGGAATAATTCCACATGTATCATTAGAAAAGCATGCCATACCATCCTCGAGAAAATGGAACAGTTGAAGCTTTCAATAATATCTTGGAGAATGCTTTGACAAAGATCTCTAATGTGAATAGGAACGATTAGTATGTGCACATACCAGTTGTTCTTTGGGCATATAGAACTACATGTAAGAAGTTGACTGGAGAGACACCATTTTGACTGGTTGATGGCAAAGAAGCAGTGATGCCAATTGAATACACAGTGCCCAGTTTGAGGATTGTTCCAGTGACAGAGATGGAATATCAGGATATAACGGAAGAATGCCTTGTGAAAATACTTGAGTTAGAATAAGATCGATTCTTGGCAGTTTTCAGCAACAGGTTCAGAAGGCTAGAGAAAAGGTGTGGCATGATCGCCACATTAAGAAATGAATCTTTAAAAATGGAGATTTTGTACTACTATTTGATAGCAAGTCTACTAAGTTCCCAGGAAAGTTTTAGATGCATTGGCTAGGAGCATACATCATCAAGGAAATCACGGATGGGGGTGCAGTTCAGCTTGTGAAGCTAAACGGAAGAGGAGCACTAATTCTGAAGAATCGAATCGGCAGCTCCCCATTAGAAATTTGTACAGGGTGTCTACCACCACCAACTACCATGGCGAAATGAATACAATGAGATGTAGGAATAAGTCTCAATGACTTCATACCAGTTCAAGGAATTTGGAATACTGTAGCAAAAACAACTTGCGGGCTGAAAAATAAACAGAAGACTCCGATAGCTTGGAAAACTTGAGAATATAAAAATACAATTAAGAGAGTATCTATTTAAAAATAATAATTTATTAAATAATATAATTTATAAGATTAGATAACTATGATTTACAATGTAAGCGACCTTCCTCTTTTATACTATCACAGTGACCAATTCGTGAAGGGCATGTCTCATAGACATGGCCCTTTCTCACTTAACTTAATGATATCTTAATGTAGATACATTGATAATAATGTATTAACATTTATCATTCTATTTATTTATTGTAATAATATATGAAAATTATATCTACATAATCATAGCCTCTTACCTTCAGATAAGCCTCGTGGGTGTCCTCAAAAGCCAATATTGCCGGAGTCAACCGCGGTATTTCATATACAACTCTAGTGTAATGTTGTCTCAATTATTTATAATGCTCACGGCATCCTCTCGCTTATATGTCTATGCCAATAATAGATTTATGACTTTTTTTTTAATAAACTATTTTTTTTAGATTAATTAAAATAATAATTAAAATCCTATATTCACAAAAGTTTTATAATCAAATTTATGAAAATTTTAATTTCTACCAACGGATTGGTCGCGTTGGTTGTCTACAGATGCTGATTGACTGAGTCACATCTGATGGCATAGTGTCTTTTTATGTGGCGTTGCAGAGACAACCAATATCTGTGTTGTTAATACGCAGAGGGTGTCTGAAATCTTTACTCCGCAACGTAGTACGACCATGCACCAACCTTCGATTTTTCTGCTTGCTGAGACGGTGAATCTGCAACTAATGTAGATGTGGGGGAATAAGGTGGGTGATGTGTGGTTTTGTGGCAGTGGCTGGAAAATATTGGTGGAAGGGACGTGATGTGTAGGCATAGGTGCAGGTATGGGTACAGATGTGTTTGCAGTGAATTTGGTTGTCAGCTGACAGCATTGAATATCGGACTAGGGTTGGGATGATGAACTTGGCACTCTAGTTCATGACGCCATCTTGCATAGGTTAAGAACTCTTTCAGCTAACTGAGCCCAACCTCTTTTAAGAACAACCTCAAAAAGTGCTCTCATGAAGCGCTATGCACTCTGAGTAATGAACACCATGTCAGATGTGAGAGAAATTCCTTCAAGATTAAGTATGAAATGTATTCCTGAAGCAAAACATTGATCTTTACATTGGGCTCTTCCAAAATCTCCTTAATCGGGATTGGTACTCGATCTAACAGCTTCACAAGTTCCATATTTTCTTCTTCTCTTACTGTTACATATTTAAACTCTTCACTTAAAGAAGATAATCGACATAGCTCAATGTCACCCATTGTTGGCTTTAGATTCTCATTGTAAGTAGCCATTGTACCATGGGTAATATAGTAATAACTGGCTATGTCGCATAGATCAGTAACTTGAAAATATCCACTCTTTCGATCATATTTTACTAGATTGGTTTTGTCCAAGATTGTTGCTGCAAAATGAATCAAGTCTCCTCTCCTCTCTTCCGAAGTATTGTCTCTCTCTAAAACGTTAGCAGATAGACCATATAAAATTGGATTATGTAACATATGGATATAAAAGTAGGTGTAGCCTAGCCATGTGCATTCCTCCCTTACATTTTGAACTGTACCCAGTGCAATCTATGCATTTAAATTATATGCTAGCTTTGACACAAATTGGCTCTCAATTGGCAATTGTTGATTCATAAGAGAAAGGTAATACTGCAATTTAGTATGTCCTGTTATTATTATTCCTTCTCCATAGGAATCATAGTATGGCCTTCCCGCCCAACCAAGCATCTGCATAATATCTAACGAACTGAGTTAAACCCATGCACCTTTCTCAAGATTGTAAATTTGAGTTCCTTTTATTAAAAAAATAACAATATGAGCAGGAAGGTTTACCCCCCATGCAAGAGTAGCAGTAGAAACCAAAACTTGAATATGGTCATCAACAAAGAGATCTTCTACCAAAGTTCAATCTACTTTGGCCATCCCTGCATGATCGGTTGCAAAGCCATATGGCAATAGCTCTCTTAGATCATTGTTTTTCACTAATTCGGTCTCTATTTGGAGAATCTCTCAGCTAGCATTGTCTTCCTTCAGAAATCATCCAAGTGTGTCATTTGCAAGAGCTGCATCTCTTATAGCATGAGTTGTCTTTGTTGTTTCTTTTCTAGAACGCATAAGGACCAAAACTTGATGTTTTCCAGCAACCAACATCACCTTTTCGTAACAAGCATCATTCATCAACTGAAACCTCTTGTTTGCCATCAACAAACCTCCTCGATGGAATGAAATGTTCTCAAGATCTAGCGTCTGCCTCTTCAACACGTAATATGAAGGTTTGTCATGTCCCTCAAAGGTGATGGAATAATGAAAACCTGTGGGCATGGGCATCCTACTTGTATGTACCTAAGTTTCGTCCAAATCTAACACCAGTGTTTTCTTGTTTGGATTTCTACCTCCCATCATAGGTAAAATGCACCACCATTCCTTCTTGTCATTGTCATTCAAAAGCACAGACACATTAACGTCATTTTCGTTACTATACTCATGACAATCTCCACCGAAGAAATAACTTTCAGATTTATTAATTCCAATTTTCATATAACTACTTTTACTATCTTGCTCATCACAATCATTGTTGAGATTTTCTTCATGTGGATCTCTCTCATTACGACCAGGTTTATTTTCACCTTTATTAAAAGTAGTGTTTTGTGCCTTATTCTCATCATTTTGATCATAGTTTTCTTCCTTATTATTGATTTCTTTTCGGCATTCATCAATTTCTACAATTGATTTTTCTAATCGCTGAAATGCTTCTTGAATACTAAACAGTTCAATATAATTAGGATGTGAACGTAATGGCACATTGTGCAGTGAACTACGTTCAAAGGCTCGCATGATTATATCGTGTGCCGTGGCTTTGATACCATTGTAGCATAAAATCTTGCACTGAAACACAAAGACTGATAGCTTGGAAACTTGAATGTAAAAATACACAAGAGGTATTTTAAAAATAATAATTTATTAATATATATAATTGTATAAGATGATATATGATTTACAATGAGGTCCTGCTTTTATACCTCAATAGGTGACCTTTCATGAATGGGCATGTCTTTTAGACACAGGTGGGGGTTGCGATGAAGGGGCTTCCCTAGCAAGTGTTGGCATTATGTTTCTAGTATGGTTATATGTTACAGATGTTGTACTTGATGGCAAAAACCCATGGCATGGCTCTCAATATGATGAGAATTAAGAAGTACGCAGGAGAACAGTTCAGACAATGCGTACCCGCAGGTACGCCGTGTAGGGAACGCGTCCATACACGCAAGTTACCCATTCATGAGGTGCGTACCCCCAGTGAACACACTTCAAGGCAGTAAAGTGCGCACACGTGGGGTTCCTTATGTTTAACCCTTGGTATTTAGCCAACGGTATTGTGTTATTATGGTTTTCGCCTGTGGTATTGTTTTATATTATTATTATTATTGAGCCCCATGATCCATGATCTGAGGAAGAGCTTGCCTATATAAAGCAAAGGAGATCATTTGGCTTGTGTATGCTTTTGGGTTGAATATCTTAAGATCTGAAATATTGGGTTATTGTTTCAAAAGCTCGATCTATATGAAAGTGAAGTGGAAAGCGAATCTGTGAAGGTGATCTCTCGAGCGCTGTAGCTACGGAAGTGCGGAGGCGCCACAGAAGGCACAGTGCG
>APFE030354527.1:1355-14024 GCA_000404065.3 Pinus taeda | reverse complement strand
GAAGGTCACTAAAGGAGGCCTGGTTATAACAAAAGGAGAAAAGGTTGGTACAATGTATTTATGTAATGGTATATGTAATTCTTTTAATGCTTTAATATCTACAGGAGAATATACAACATTGTGGCATCATAGCTCGGGAACATGAGTGAGAAGGGGATGCATATTCTTCACTCAAGAAATTTGTTGCCAGGTTTGAAGCATGTTGATTTGGATTTATGTGAGAATTTTGTTTATGGAAAACAAAAGAGAGTCAGATTTCTTAGACTTGGTAAAGAAAAGGAGAAAAATTAGATCTTGTGCATGTAGATGTATGGGGACCTGCTCAGGTATCATCTCTTGGTGGCTCTCGTTATTATGTTACTTTTATAGACGCTGAAACCAAGAAAACCTGGATTTATTGTATTATAAATAAATATGATGTATTTGATACTTTTAAGCAATGGAAAGTTTTGGTTGAGAATGAGATAGGAAAGAATTTGAAGTGTCTTAGGTCAGACAGAGGTGAATATTGCAACAAAGAGTTTGATAAGTATTATTCAGAGCATGGAATTCGTAGAGAGAAGAAAATTCCAGGAACACCACAGGAAAATGGTGCATTATAAAGGATGAACAGGACAATCATGGAGCATGTAGGGCGCATGAGATTGCATGTAGGATTGTGTTTACAATTTTGGGCATATGTTGTAGATATTGTTGTTTATCTAATAAGTATAGGGCATTCAATTTGCTTGGATGGTGGTATTCGAGAGGAAGCATGGACAGGTGGAAAGGTAAACTACTCATTTTTAAAGACTTTCAGTTGTGAACCCTTTGTCCACATTAATAAAGAAAATAGAACAAAGCTTGAGGCAAAATCAAAGAAATGTACCTTTATTGGATATGGTGTTAATGATTTTGGTTTTCACTTATATCATTATGAAAATAAAAAAATCATTAGGAATAGAGATTTCATATTCAATGAAAGGGTCTTATATAAAGATCAAATGCGGGAAAAGAAATAGGAAAACAAAAACAGAGAATACACAGTGTTTTATGAGATCACAAAAAAAGTAAAGGTATCTGAAAAACATAATTATCAATAGCCACAAAAACAACAGCAACCACAATAGCAACAAGCACCTCAAACACCTAATAGTGGTCTTAGAATATCTACTAGGATAAGTAAAACCCCTAAAGGATAATCTCCTTCATTATTTTATGTATTGTTGATTGATTCTAGTGAACCATAATGTTATGAAGAAGTAATGTAGGTAGAAACTAGGAAGAAGTGGGAGCTAGCCATGAATGAGGAGATGAAGTCCTTGGTACATAACCAGACTTGGGACTTAGTCAAGCTGCCTACAGGTAAAACACCATTTAAAAATAAATGAGTTTACAGGTTGAAGGCAGATGATGGGGGTCAGGGAAAATTTTAAGAAGGCCCCCTGAATTTATAAGTATAATAAATGAGCGAATCTCCATGGTATATAGGAAAAATGGAAGGCGATTTTATCAATAATATAATATGTATATATAATTTTTTTGGCGAATCTCCTCACCAGGCCGTGGCAAATTTTACTAATTATAAATCTTGTAAATTCTTTATTACCATGGGTTATCATAAACTTGGAAGCTAAAAATTCACTATTTAGTAACTTTATTTAAATTTAATTAAAATTATATTGATTTTTATTTTATTTTTTTATTTTAACCAAGCTAAAATGTTTTAAATACATTAAATTACAAAATCCAATTTTACTTCTTGATCCACCCAAGCCCCAAAGAGGATTATTCAAAATATTTTTTCACTCTATGGCTAGTTTGCTATCACATATTTGAATCTCTCACGAGGCATGGCAAATATTTTAACTCATATAAAATCTTGTAAGATCTTGGTGTTCCTGGGTCTATCATTAAAACTTGAGCTTAAAAATTACTATTTAGTAATTTATTAAAATTAATAAAATTTAATAGTTGATTTTTATTTTATTTTTATTTTAACCTAAATGTTTAACATACATTAAATTACAACATTCAATTTTACTCTTAATCCACCAAGCCCCGAGAGGGATCAAATATTTTTTCACTCTATGCTAGTTTGCATATCACGATATTTGATACCTCTCAGGGTTTAGTAGATCCAAAGTAAAGATGGATCTATGCTGGTTTAATTCCCCCATTTAAATAGGCTACCTTCCAGGTGAATACCATGGGTGAATACCATGTGCCATTTTGGTGAGTACCATGGGTCAATACCATGCGTCATTTTTATTTTTATTAATATTAATATTAGGTAAATAATGTTTTTTTGGATGGTATTAATAACAATCTAGTCCATGGTATTTGTCCCATAGTATCTTTTCCTAGGTTTACCTAATATAACGCATTTTTTGAGGTTCGTAAATCATAAGGTGACTTATGGAGTAAATATAAAAAAATGTTTTATTTGTTTACCATACCTTTTGTTTATTTATATTTTTATTAATTTACCATACCTCTTTTACAAATATGGTATTTGGCCCATGGGATTCACTTAAATGAAACCTTTTTCCTGAGCCTTCATAAATAGAACGAGGGTTATGGACTAAATATAAAAAGAGGTTTTATTTATTTACCATACCTCTAGTTTATTTACATTTTTATTTATTTGCCATATCTTTTGAGTAAGTATAAAAAGACATTTTATTTATTTACCAGACCTCCACTTTACTTATATTTTTATTTATTTACACCCTTGCATTTATATAAGGTGACTTATGGAGTAAATATAATAAATGTTTTATTTATTTACCATACTTCTCATTTATTTATATTTTTATTAATTTACCATACCTCTTTTATAAATATGGTATTTGTCCCATAAGATTCACTTAAATAAAACCTATTCTTGAAAATGGGTGAATGGAAGGTTGTAACTCCTAATTTCAAGGGCTAAATTTACCTTTTTTACCCTCTCCCTTAAAATAAGGTGGGCTATTTGAGGTGATTTGTAAAAATGTACTATGATACAAAATATTCGCCCACTAAAAATTTAAAACCCCTTAATTTCGCCAAAGGGCGAACATTCGCCCCTAAAAGTTTCTATGATGGGGGTAGAAAAAGTATAAATCTAGACTTGTGGTGAAGGGGTTTGCACAGAAGAAAGTTATAGACTTTGATGAACTATTTTCTCCTATTGTTAAAATTACTTCAATGAGAACTATTTTAATTTTAGTAGCAACAAAATAATTGCATCTTGAGGAGTTAGATATAAAGACAACCTTTCTCCATGGGGATCTGGAGGAAGAGATCTATATGCAGCAGCCACAAGGGTATGAGGTAAAAGGGAAGGAGAAACTAGTGTGTGGGTTGAAGAAGATCATGTATGGATTAAAACAAGCTCCAAGGAAGTGATATCTAAAATTTGACACATTTATGTCTGAACAAGACTATACTAGATGTCACTTTGATCATTGTGTTTATCTCAAAAGGAAAAATGATGGAAACTATATTATAATGTTATTGTATGTATATGTCATGCTTGTTGCAAGGTCTAACATGCAGGAAATAAATGTGCTCAAAGGAAAATTGGAAAATTCATTTGTAATGAAGGATTTGGATGCTGAGAACAAAATCCTTTGTATGAGAATAACTAGAGACAAGAAAAATCACAAATTAACACTGTCTCAGAGTGATTGCATACAAAAGGTGATGCAAATATTTAATATGCAGATAGAAACCAATTACTACAGCTTTGGCTAGTCATTTCAAAATAAGTAAGGAGAACTATCCCAAGACCTAGAAAGACATGGATTATATGTCTAAAGTTCCATATGCATCAACAGTTGGAACCTTAATGTATGCAATGGTCTGCACAAAGGATGATATTGCACATGCAACGGGAGTTGTAAGAAGGTACATGAAAAATCCAGGAAAAGAACATTAGATTGTGGTAAAATGGATTCTCGGGTATTTGAGAGGTACCATAAATCAAGAATTGTGCTTTGGTGGTTCAAACATTTCTCTACAAGGATATGTTGATGTAGATATGCCAGGTGAAATAGATATTAGAAGGACCACCAGAGGGTATGAGTTTAATGTAGGTGGAACAAATGTCAGTTGGGTTTCAAAAATGCAAAATGTTGTTGCACTTTCAATAATGGCAGCAGAGTATGTTGTTGCTACAAAGGATAGTAAAGAAATGATTTGGTTACAAAGGTTTATGGATGAATTGGGTAAGAAGCAGGAGATGGGAAGGTTATACAATGATAACCAGAGTGCCATTCATATTGCACAAAACTTAGCATTTCATTCCAATACTAAACATATACAGCTCAAGTTCCATTTATTACGAACACTGTTGGAAGATGCAGAGTTGAAGTTGAAAAAGATACACACTAGCTAGAATCCTGCAGATATGTTAACAAAAGTTGTAACCAGGGAGAAACTGAGATTCGTCTTAGCTTCAATTGGTCTTCAAGTATGATGATGAAGATGAGAAACAACAAGTTCCAAAGTGGAAGCATTGTTCGAAAAATGAAGCATCAATGGAATTTCAATAATCAGTCTCCAAGTGGGATATTTTTAGGAGTGGTGCCTGATTATCTTCTTTATTCATAGGTATCACTGCGTTGGACACCAATTCCTATTGAAGCAGAAACATCACTTGTTTAATCACCATCATGGGTTCAGATAGATGTAAAAGTTCCTTGTAAAATATTGTAATTTCATAGTCAATTTGGGTTTTCATTAGGCGGATGATCTGATAGTAGAAGTTATGTTTAATTTAAGATATTTTTTCCCTAGAAGGAAACCCCTCAATTTATATGAGGGAATTGTATTATGGTTGTGCGTGTGTATTCTGAGAAAGAAATAGAGAGGAGACTATGAGAGAGCGAAGAGTAAATTACAGTGAATTTGATGTAGGTTGTATCTCTTTATTTTGCTAGATAATATAAAGGAATGTCTAGTTGTTTCTCCGTGGACGTAGCCCAAATTGGGGGAACCAAGTATATCTGTGTCTCTCTTATTTTATGAATTTTTTGGGTTCATGTTTCTTCAATATTTGATGTGTTATATTTCTCTATAATATATAATTTTCTAACAATTACTAAATGGAATATCCTATTTTCCCAATTTCCCCAACCATACTCGTCTATACCTCTTTATTTTTTAACAAGATTGAGGAGGATAACATATGCTTGATCTGTAAGTCCACCTTTCGGATGAATCCCTTTGAGTGTATTTAACAAACACTAAGAAGGAGAGCTTCAGCCTTTTCATGTTCGAAAAGTCCATCGTCATTGATGTTTTAACGAGTCCAGTGAAGGTAAAACTCAATATCATTTGCATGTTTAGAGACTTTGAAAAAAGAGGAGAAAAATAAAAGTCTAGATGTCCCTTTTCGTAGATAGTCTCTCAAGTCCAAAAAGGTAAAAAAAATACTCAAGAGAACCTCTTAGTCATGTTTTACTAAGGTATTCCCTTATTTTAGATAACCTATCTCAGTCTAGAAAAGGGTTGAACTTATACTGGGTAGACGTCTTTTCATTTATTTTTACGAGTTTGAAAAGACAAGTGATTAGCAATATTTTCGTTTTTGGGAGTTTGAAAAGAGCTAGAAAAAGAACCCTCCTGGAGGAATGAGTGGTATAAAGGGTAGCAACTAGTTTTGGTCATGGTGGAACTACTCAAAACATGTAAAGGTCAAGAGGTTGGCTAATAATTCTAATCATAGTAGTGGTTCCTCAAGAAAGGGTTAAAAACCAAGTGAATGTGTATAATCGACCAAGAATATGGTGACAATGGAATGAAAAAACAAAGGCTCATCTGGAAAAAATGGAAATCATGAAGGATAAAATAGAAATGGTTTCATTTTTACAAAATCTTGAAACATGTGACACTATGCTTCAAATTGGTTTCATTTTTACACATGCTTGAAATAGAGAAACAACTATGCTTGAAATAAGTTTGCATGCCCCCACCATAATGAATAAATTAGGGGTATATTCCCCCCAAGCTTCATTTCATGCACCTAATTATACTACTAGGTACTAACAAGTGGATGGAATGAAGGTTCATATACTAGATCGGGTGAAAGACTCGACTAGGAATTTAGGAGATCTAATAAAATACTCTAATTGAAAGGGGATTTGTTTAAATTTTTAACGAGATTGACACTGGAAAAGAACTATGCTCATAGGAACCTATTTAATTTCTTAATGAGGTTGACATAGTAAAAGAGTTATCCTCATAAGAGCTTGTTTCATTTTTTAAGCTTGACACAAGAAAATTAACTCTGCTCTTAGGGCCTTGTTTCATTTTTTAGTGAGCTTGACACAAGAAAAGGAAGTTTCTCCAAGAAAGTGATTATGACCTGCAGAAGTCGATGGCTTCCAAGAGGCTCTCATCAATTGGGAGAAAAATTCTTTGGAAGGGATCAAAGTATCCAATGGAAAGATCAGACTCCAGTTCCCCCAATAAATGATGCACCACATCACCTACTAGACCATTAGTAGACACTGGCATGGAACAAGTTGTCAAATAATTCACCTGTGGCAGGGGAGATACCACTTGCATATAAGGATAATTTAGGGAATATGGTTGATTGGGAGCCAAATTAGGACCAAAAAATAAAAGTTGGTCAATAGTCACAATTCTTCCTTCATGCAGGAAATACATCACACGAAAGAATGAAGATAAAAGAGCTTCCATGACATAAACATAGTCACTCCCAAGGAGTAAATGAAAATCCAAATGGCATTGAGCTACCATCACATCGATATACACACATTGTCATCCTTGAGTAATAGGAAACTTAGGAAGGACCCATAACAGTAGATTGGTTCCTCTGTTAAAAGCCAACATATTTTGGGCAACAGGGACAAGTTGCGGGCAACCAAAATCTTACCAAGTAGTTGGGGACATAAACTAACATATGCACCTTCATCTATGATTGTGCTAGGCATGACTACATTATAAGCCTGTACTATGATCTAGTATGGTACATAAGGAGGAAGATGATATCTTGTCAGTCGACTCCAATCAAAGGAAATGACTAGACTAATTGGAGGGGGTGTCATTGGAATAGGAGAACTACCCCCGTATGCTATGGGAATGAGAGAAATTCTCTCTAGTGTCATGGAAACATGAGGATTTCCCTCATGTGTTGTGAGAATGGGAAAACTATCCCCTAGTTCATTAGAACCTAAAGAAATGAGAAGAACCTGAGTGGTATCAAGTTCACTTTCTATGGGAAAGATATGATCAACTAAAGGTGAAATCACATCAACCATTTTCTCAACCAATAGTTGGTCAGGAATAGACTCATGGGAATCATGTTCAGGGAGAGTGGGATTGAATGCAGATGGATTCTAATCAATCACTTCATCAACTAGTGGTGGATTGGGAGAAATATTTTGATAATCAACCAAAAGAAAAGGCTGAGAAGTTATAAGGTTTTCAAACCTTTTTTGGCTTCATCCATATAAGGAAAAAGGTGAATAGAATGATTCCCATCACATAACTTACATGGGAATTTAACTTTACCCTTTTTCTCGTGGACCTTATTATCACTAGTTCAAGTTTTATCACCAACATGATCTCCAGATGCTGATGACAAAAGTTGGTATGAGCCTATAGACCGCACTTCTAATACCTTAGGAATGCCATGACAATCTCTAAGAAGGTGATCACCTTTACAAAGCATGCAAGGGAATTTGAATTTGTGGGGTTGGTTGGAAGTTTCCTCCATATTAGTTGCATGGGTAGAAATAGTTGCTTGGGTTAGCCCCCTACTTATTTCGCTTGCTATTCTTTTTCTTCCCTTTCTTCTTCTTGTTATCTGCTTGGTTACCAGAATAAATACTTTCACCAGGCGAGGAGGAAGAAAGGTATGAAGAAACAACATGTGAAGAAGAAAAAGGGTCAAATTTAGGATCACCTTGAGGTTGATACTATTCAAGTGGAGGACTACATGGTTGAGAAGAAGATTGGACATTCATAACCAAGGTGGTTGAAAATAACCAAACTAGTAAACCAATGGTGAATCTAGAAAGGGACAACGTTTCAATATAAGGAGGACCAATATTTTAAAAAGAACAAAAAGGACTAGGATTCTTGTAAGAGGGGTTTCCTTGATTGTTGGACTTGGGAATTGCTGCCATTAGTCTCAACCTAAGATCTACTAAGGAATTGTTGCCATTAAAGACAAAAAAAATATAGAGGGGTAACAGGCATAAAGGTTTACCAAGCAACTGTGAATTGAAATATACACCTCGGCAAACCAAGAACTTAACATACATGTAGAAAATCTCCCAAAATGTTGTGTTCGGTGTATCAAGTTATACAATGTGACCGACTCGGTTACCTATGCATGGATAGAAACCTATAAGGGACTACAAGAATACACTCGATAGTACGTGGGATTGAAGTTGATAGTAGTGTTTTCTAATGTGTAACCATTTGATGAGAGATTTCCCATATACTTTTCAAGAGTGAAGCACCATCAAATATACATGAATGTACGTGGAGTAATATCCTATACACTCACGTAAGTGGAATGAAATATCACCCCCGAGATGCAATGCTGCCAAACAACGACATCTCCTACGTTTAACAATGTTGGAACATGTCTCTAGCCTAGACCTCTAAGTGTTTGCGTTAATGTTACAAATGCTCCTTAGGTTAATTAAGGTTAATTTTAGAGTTTATCTTGAATTAGATTTTTATTTCAAGGCTCAAAATTCGAGGTCACCTTAGCACACCTATGATGAAACTAATATGAAAAAATAAACTCTTTTCAATTTCGATGAAGGTTATCTATTGTAGGGAAGAGGTGCAAACAATGATGCAACAATAAAATATGTAGAAAGCAAGAGATTCCTTACTATATCTTTCAATTTCACTATTCCAATTCAATTCAAAACATTAATTAATGTCAGACCATGCATTCTAATCTATGCATGATTCCCCTTAAAACTATGCAAATGTAATTTATACACAATTTCATTTCCGGTTGTGAAAATGAGAATTATAACTATGCAAATGTGATCTATGCAAGACAATTATTCAGAACAAACACAAGAGGATTCCAATGAAATCAAACATAATCTGATATTTGATGAACATAGGACTCAATTTAAATTGGGTGGAATTTCAAAAATTGAAAGTGATGACATTCAAAGGAAATTAACACTTATTCACACAATTTCGCACTAGGGAATTCCAATTTCACACACAAAACCGTAGATGAAATTGCAAAGACTTTTCTTTTCAACACATTTAATTTTTGAAATGAAGAAAACTAATATGTAAATGTTTAATCACTGGTTCAAATGCACTTTTCAGAATGAGCATTAAAACAACAATTCATCCAAGTGATCAATGACCAAATGAAATCAGTTTGCAAGTGATCAAATGATAAGAACAAATAAAAATCAAAACCAATTATTTCCAAAGGAAATCAAACACAAATAAAAACAAAATGGAGGCTTTAGAGAGACCACAAGACACTCAAGACTTGGGGAAGGTCAGATGGAAGTAGGTTGATCAAAGGGACACCCAAAACAAGGGCACGTTTTTTTGCAAAAATAGGGGCCAACATTGTTGCGGAAGGGGCACTAGTGCTTTAAAGTGTAGGTACAGAGTGGGACGAGGTGAGGAGAAACTCTCTTTCAGAGACACTAGGGGAGCGTTGGTTAAGCGATGCAGGATTCTGACACAATAGTTGTAGAAGAGTCTCAATGAGATCAATTCCTAGGTCCGCTCTTTGCTAGCTAAAGTACAAAATGTCTATCAAAGAGGTAATAAAAAACAATGGACAAAGGAACCACCAATGGAATACACTAATCCCCAGTGGATTCACCAATTCATTATACATGATTTATGGTTGCAGACCAAAGTATCTCTCCTAGGTTTGGTGACTAACCTAGAACAATAGAGAAACAAGGAACACAATGCATTCCTTAAAGTAAATAGATGATGGAATGAAACCAACCTAAAATCTGTCAAAAGATGCACTCCTTCTATAGATTGAATTCTCCAATTTGAGCTCTGATTTCCAAAATTATAACCTGGACAGTCAAATAACACAATCCAACAAACTGTGACATCTATGTAGTATCATCTAAATACTCTATTCAATAGATAAAAATGGTATTCAAATAAACGAAATAACATCATCACATATAGGAAAACATAGAATTATTTTCATTAATATAAATGGAAGGAGTTACAACCATAAATAGGTGTTGATCTTGTAGAAGAGCTCCTCCAGGCTGACTTTTCATTTACTTGGCACAATGTGCGCCTCCAATTCCCATAAATGCATGAAATGAAACCCCTCACCACAACAACATAAGGGTAGAATCACTCTCCAAAATCCAACCCCTTGCATATGAAAGGTTGTAAATATATAGAGGAGTTGGGTAATTTGGGAGTTCTTATACATTTACCAATATAAGGTTTTCTTATCCACCTTTGATTGGAGGATGGGATCAAACGATAAGGGATGGAAACTGCAAAGTAGGGTAGGATAGGATCTAAATGTTCTATTTAAGGTAAATGGTTGTAACAAATTCTAGAAGCTTTTGGAAAAGAAAGCTTCCAGTATTTCTCTATTTTTCCTAAATTTCTAGAGCCAATGCAAGCCCAAAGGGGAGAAACCTGTAGGTGATCAACACAGGCCACAATGGAGAAACCTGTACGTTAACGTGGTCCAACAAGAGACCACAGAGCATTGGTCCTATAATTGGCTAAGATGATGTAGTTTAAGGCATAAATGTTTGGGAATGGAAGAAGCATGCTTAAGGATTTGTGCAAGATGATGAGAAGGGGGAATAGAATATTGATTGATCCCACTAGGAGGCCTATTGATTAAATGTGACAAAATGGCCTATAACACTAAAAGAAGCTCCCTCATTTATAACAATGTAATGGATGTTCTTATCATAATATTTTACCATGATCTTAAAAGGCATGTAAGAAAGGAGACGAGGTTATGTCTATCGATTCCAATCAAATCCAATGGCCTATATTCTTGGAGGGGGTTTCATGGGAATGGGAGGAATTCTCCCTTGTCTATTAGAATCAAAAGAAATAAGAAGAACTTGAGTGGTATGAAGTTCACTATCTATGGGAAAGGCACAATCAATTAAAAGTAGTATCAAGTCAACCATTTTTTCCAATAATAGTTGGTTGGTGTTGGAATTTATAGGGTAAGTTTCTCAGACAGCACACCAAAGGAAACCGCTCACAAATAGATCAAAGATCAATACACCAGTATTTTTGATGTGGTTAAAACCCTGAAAGAGGGAAACAGTCCACGGCCTGAGCCAGCGCGGCCACTTCAGGCAATTTATTAATAAAAGAATGAAAATTTACATAAGCTTCTCTCATTAACAGTTAACCTACAAATGACCCTCCATGCTCTTTAAATAGAGATCATGGACCAATCGGGTGTTAAGCCACGGATCAAGTGTCAGTAATACCGAGGAGACAATGAACCGTCGGATCACTACATATCGTGACCGTCGGATTGTAAGTTACAAAAGTACATAGTAAAGAAACGCAATTTACCTAAATCTACACTAGACCAAGTTATACTTAACTATTTCCTATGTGTCGAAATATCCTAACATCCCCTCTTAAGAACAACTTGGGATAGGATTGAAGGATTTACAAATATGACACAATAGGAGAAGGAAGGAGGCACTAGAGCCTATCCCCCCTTAGTGATAACTTCCTAAACTCCAACCATAAATCAAAGTTTAGTAAACTTCACCTCTCTGAGAGCCTTTGTAAAGATGTCAGCAACTTGATCATCTGTTGAACAATATTGCACTTCAAGAACATGGTCATGAATGAGATTTCTGATGAAGTGCATGTGTATTTCAATGTGTTTTCTATGCTGATGTTGAACTGGATCTTTCCATAGTTGAATGGCACTTTCATTATCACACCAAAGTGTAGTCAGATGCTGCTACTGCAAGCCAAACTCTGATAGGATCTGACGAAGCCACAAGGCTTCCTTACTAGCTTCTACAGCACCACGATATTCTGCTTCTGCTGAAGAAAGAGAAATGGCACCTTGTTTCTTGCAAGCCCATGTAATTGGTCCTGAACCAAGAGTGAACACATAACCAGTAGTAGACTTTCGATCATCATGGTCACCAGCCCAATCGGAATCAGTGAAACCAACCAATAGAGGAGACGCTTTGGCACTGTAATGAATTCCAAATTGAACTGTACCTCGAACATAATGAAGTATTCTTTTAGCTGCTTTCCAATGACTTTTACGTGGGGTTTTCATAAACCGAGCAACAAGGCCAACAACAAAGGAAAGGTCAAGACAAGTATGGGTTAGATAAAAAAGTTTTCCTACAAGTTGACGGTATAAGGTAGCATCAACTTCAGGGGAAGTACAAGTGATTGAGAGTTTGACTCCTGACTGAAAGGGAGAAGGAGTTGGCTTACAGTCTTCCATGTGAAAATGGCGTAGAAGATTACAGGCATACTTGGATTGGGAAAGGGAAATACCTTCCTTAGATTGCAAGACTTGAAGACCGAGAAAATAATGCAAGTGTCCTCAGTCTGTCATTTCAAACTTATTTTTAAGGCTGGACTTCACATGGTTGATAAGGTTGGGATCACTACTAGTGAGGATAAGATCATCAACATAAAGAACAAGAATGATAAGAGACTTTCCCACTT
>APFE030354525.1:109832-122136 GCA_000404065.3 Pinus taeda | reverse complement strand
ATCCAAGAATTGTTCATTTATGTAATGTAAAGGAGGTTGCCCCCTCGAAGAGGCTGAATTCTAAGGTGTTGATATATCTTTTCTATCTTTTCTTGAGTTGGTTTCATAACATCCTCCTTAAGGCCTTCCCACAGAAGTCTATTTATACTTCTCCCAATTAATTTTTTAGTTGGGAAACAATTGGGAAATAGTTGGGCCACGTGAAATAGGAGGTAATCAACAAGTAAAAACTGTGAACTCCAACCAGAATTAAGGAAATTTAATTTTTTTAAGTGTTTTAACACATATACGCGAGTTGGGTATTGACTAACCCATGTGTACACGCTTTTATCTCAGGGCAAAGTAGCGTACAAGGAATAAAACACTGTTTTTAAAATATTTGGACCAAGTCTGGAAGGAGGGGTTGCCCTAGGCCATAAAACAAGAATCACAAATACCAAGGGTGGTAAATGGTGCTATAACAATAGTACCTCGGTGGAGTTACATAGGAACACAAGCATGGGTCCACTGCTAGTGAGCTCGGTCAATACCTCGGTGGAGTTACTTGCATCATCACCCTGCGCAAGAAGCCTTTTTCTTCTTTCACCTTATTCCACCGCTAAACAAAGGTACTATGTTATTTTTATTGATGATATTTCTCGTAGATGATGGATCTACTTTATGCAAAAGAAGGATCAAACATTCTTGAGGTTTTGTGAGTTTAAAGCCCGGGCAAAGAAAAAAAATCTGGAAAGAAAATAAAAGCCTTGTGTAGCGACAATGGTGGAGAGTATGTCTCCCAGTAGCTTAAGGACTTCTGCATTGCAGAAGGAATTAAACAGGAGTTGATAGCACCCCATAACCCACAATAGAATGGGGTGGCCAAAAGGAAGAACAAATCGATTGTGGGAGCAGCTTGAGTGATGTTTCATGACCAAAGCCTACCACTGCATTTGTGGGCTGAGGCATGCAATATAGCAGTATACTTGCAAAACAAAAGCTCGCATCGTATACTAGGAATGAAGACACCTATGGAGGCATTTTCTGAGAAGCGACTAGATGTGAGTCAATTCCGAATCTTTGGATCATCGGTTTACTTCCATGTGACCAAAGATGCCCGAAAGAAGCCAGATCCAACAGCTAGGTTGGGAATACTTGTGGGGTACATGGATACACCCCACAACTATCAGGTGTACCTGCCTACGAGTCAAAGGACAGTGGTACACAAAGATTTGAAGTTCGATGAGCAGAAATCCATGCGAGTATCACTTGAGAGGGAGCTCAAGTTGCATGCAGATGAGAAACTTTCAGTACCTAAGGAGGAGGAGCCTTAGGTTGATGCAAAGCAGCTGCATGCAAAGGATCCGGGAGTGGAGGCATCCACTCATGCTGAGACTTCCAGAGATGGGTGGAAACACTCAAGGGAAGCTAACAGGTTGATGTTGGATGCACGGGAGAATGTGGGACAGCCATCTTCTCAACGTAGACAAAGGAGGTCGCCTGAGCGGTACACCGGTTACATGGCCCTAGTTGGGGAGTGTGTAGAGTCTAAGCCCTCTTCATTCGAGGAGGCAGTGCAGCAACCAGTCTGGGTTGATGCAATGGTAGAGGAGTATGAATCTATCATCTAGAACAGTGTGTGTGATGTTTTCCCAAGACCTTAGGACAAGTCTGTGGTGAGTTCCAGATGGCTTTACAAGGTAAATCAGGCAATTGATTGTAGTGTTGAGAAACATAAGGCAAGGTTTGTTGCTCGTGGCTTCTCACGGGTCCAAGGGATCAACTACGATGAGACCTTTGCTCTCATAGCAAGGTACTCATCTATCAAATTGATGTTGGCACTATCAGCTCAAATGGGTTGGAAGATCCATCAGATGGACATGAAGATAGAATTCCTCAATGGGAAGATTGAGGAGGAGGTGTACATTGAGTAGCTAGAGGGTTTCGAGACCTTCAATCATGAGTCCCATGTGTGTCGACTCAAGAGGGCTTTGTATGGGCTGAAGCAAGCACCCCGTGGTTGGTACACCAGGATCGACAGCTATTTCACTAGGTTGGCTTCACCAAGAGTGAAGTAGATGCGAACCTTTACCACATCATGGTAGAAGGTAAGCCATTGATCATTGTTCTTTATGTTGATGATCTAATTTAGACAGGTGATGATCAGCTGATCCAGTCTTGCAAGGAGGACCTTGCAAGAGAGTTTTAAATGAAAGACATGGGTCTTATGCACTACTTTCTAGGCATGGAGGTGTGGCAAAAAGATGGTGAAGTATTTTTGTCTCAAGACAAGTTTGTCAATGAGATACTCAAGTGATCTCACATGGAGAACTGCAAGCCCATGCAGACTCCTCTAGCTGGGAGCTGGAGGAAGGAGGATGCTACTTCAGGTGAGGTAGTAGTTGCTACTATTTATTGGCAGCTTGTGGATTCACTTATGTATCTGGTGAACACATGACAAAACTTATGCTTTGCGATGAACTAGCTGAGTCAAGCTATGGTTCAACCTACCAAGCTATTTTGGAAGGCAGCAAAGCATGTGTTGAGATACCTCAGAGGCACGTCTTAGTTTGGATTGTGGTACAGATGGACAGAGGGAGTGAAGCTTCAAGGGTTCACAGATGTGGATTGGGCAGGGAGTCGATTAGAATGGAAGAGCACTTCTGGAGGGATCTTCAACCTTGGTTCAGCTGCAGTTCCCTAGTAGAGCAGGAAATAGAGATCAATTGCACTTAGCTCAGTAAAGGATGAATACATGGCTGCTAGTCAGGCTGCATGTGAGGCCATTTGGATATGGAAGATCCTAGTGGGAATGTTTGGTCAGAGGATGGATCCAACTGTGATCCACTGCGATAATCATAGTTGTATCAAACTCCCTGAGAATCCAATTTTTCATGACAAGTCCAAGCACATTGATATTCGGTATCACAATCTTCGAGATTATGTGGTCAAGAGGATCATGTTGTTATTGTATGTTTCAACCGAGGAACATGATGCAGATATTTTGACAAAGGCATTGTCAAAATGCAAGTTTGAGTTCTAGAGAGACAGGATTGGGGTTACTAATAATCCCTTTCTTGTTGAGAGGGAGAGTTGAAAATAGCAACAAGAAATGCTAAATATAAAAGTGCTAAAAATAGCACTGCCATAAATAGCATTTCGGGATACCTTCCTATTTTAGTTAGTCCCTGAACTAAAATAAAGAAGTAAAATTCGAATTTGATCTTAGCAGCTGTTTGTAAAATAATTAATTAATTCATCTTCAGTTAATTAGTTGGAAAAAATCAAACATGAAGTGTATGTGGGGACATGCAACAGTTATCCCATTGATTGAGGAATTTATCCCTTAGTTAAAGAGATAAGGATGAGTTGTAATTTGAGTTGTAATTAGTTAGCTCAGCTAACTGAGTTAAGTCCAGTTAGATTAGTTCAAATAGTTTGTTGAAATAATTGTGAGTTCAGTTAGTTAATGCATGCATGCAACTATTGCACTTCAGATAATGAAATATTCTCTCATAAATAACTCATGCATGTCAGTTCAGTCAGAGACCCGGTTGAGATCAGATGGAGGGACAATGTACTATTAGTTGCAGGAATATTCCATTGTGAATATCTATTGCATGTAGAAGGAATTCATCCCCTAGAGATTGTGCAGTTACTTCTTCAGTTTAGTGAGTGTGTGATGAAGCCAATTCACACAGGTGGCATCACTGGACCCCAAGGAAAACTGCACAAGGAAATAGGAGTCTTGGAGAGTTGAGGGAAGGCATATATTGTGTCTATTCAGTCTGTGAGCTATATTGTTGGATTGCAGAGAGAGTAGGATAGCTTGAGAGTTGATCCTTTGTGTAATTTGAACATATTTCCACTTGTATGACAATACAGAGATTGGGGTTTTAGGTTGAGGCTTTCCCTGGGTTATTCGTCTTTGTTTATGTGTGATTGATTTCTCATTCTCAATTATATGTGTTCTATTTGATCTTGCTCAATTTGATTAAGCTTCCGCAAATTTTGTTGTAGAAGAAGATCTTGTATTTTGCTTTAGTATATTGCATAATTTGTTGATATAGAGTGGGAATTTCTACATGGTATTAGAACAAAGGTGATCAAAGTGAAGAACTGTATACAAGAATGGAGAAGTTCAAAGTTTGAGGTTCCTGAATATAGAAATTGAGTTATTATCACACCTCAATGTCACCAATGGTGTTCAGCGGTTTAAGACTCAAGTATGCCCTTGATGACAGCTCGAATTATATAGCGTGGAAGGATCGCATGGAAGTAGTATTAGAGGGATAATGGTCTAAAGGACTTCATTGATCAAGAAGTCCCCAAGCTCGCAGTAGCTAATGCTACAAAATTGGTGGAATGGAAGAAATGTGTGGCTAGAGCAAGGAGAATCCTCCTAGAGGGAGTTCAAGACCACATTGTCTCGAGCCTCCATGGGAAGGAGACACCATTTTCAAAGTGGAAAACATTAAAAGATCTATATCAGAACAACATTGATTAGAGGAAGTTGGCGTTGAAAGACAAGATTTGGAAAATCAAGTGTGAAAAGGGTGACACGATCTCTGCATATCTGAACAAGCTCACCACCTACAGGGATGAGCTTGGAAGTGTAGGGATCATGGCAGTCGATGATGACATGGTGAGTCTTGCGCTCCTCGGTCTTCCTAAGAGTTGGCATAGCCACCAAGACTTGGTAAATGGAAGAGAAAAACTGCCAGATTGGGAATGACTTTGGTCAGATTTGATGCAGGAGGAGATAAGAAGAAGCATTAGAGATGGATCCTCATCAAAGCAAGATAATGAGGAAAATCTAGCCTTAGCAATTATGGCAAGGAAGGGGAAAGGGAAAGCATCCCATTCCAAATCTAGTTCTTCCCATGGTGGGAAGAAGTTTAACAAATCGAAAGTGCAATGCTTTCATTTTCATGAAGTGGGCCATTATGCTACGAATTGTCCATAGAAGAAATCCAAGAAAGGATCCTCAAAGGGATCTGATGGTGAGGCACTAGCCACATAGTTTGAGTTGGATTTCTCTCTTATCGCATGCATGGTTTCATCCATGGTGGGATGTGTTTGGTACCTAGATAGTGGAGCTTCATTCCACATGTCAAGTGACAAGAATCTTTTCAGTACCTTGAAGGAGAAGGATCTCCATATGTAGATTGAGATGGGCGATGATGGAAAGTATCGTGTTTCAGGTGAAGGTACGGTTGTGTTTCAGAGGGAGCATGGAGCTCCTCTCACCCTAACTGATGTAAAGTATGTACCAGGTCTGAAGAAGAATCTTGTGTCCATTGCTATGCTAGAAGATAAAGGCTATGATGTAGTCTTTATTAAAGGAAAGGTATTTCTTAGGCATATTGGCATTGGATAGACCAAACGAATTGGGATTCGAGTAAAGAATCTCTACAAGCTGGAGGTAGACGACTGTGCTACATTGAGTTCCAAAGCTGAGATGGTGCAGAGCCAAGATGTTGGAGAGTTATGGCATAGAATATTGGGCCACTTGCACCATGGAGCCTTGAAGATCATGCAGCAAAGTTCTACCAGACTACCCAAGGGAAAACTACAGCAGATGAGTACATGCAAAGGCTGTACCTTGGGTAAGTATGTGAAATATTCCTTTTCGGATCGATACAGTAGAGTGCAGCAATCTTGGAGTGAGTTCACTCAGATCTTTGTGGACCATTCTCTACAGCCTCCACCGCTAAACAAAGGTACTATGTTATTTTTATTGATGATTTTTCTCGTAGATGCTGGATTTACTTTATGTAAAACAAGGATTAGACCTTCTTAAGGTTTTGTGATTTTAAAGCCTTGATAGAGAAAGAATATAGAAAGAAAATAAAAGCCTTGTGTAGCGAAAATGGTGGAGAGTATAACTCCCAACAGTTTAAGGAATTCTGTGCTGCAGAAGGAATTAAACGGGAGTTGACAGAACCCCATAACCCACAACAGAATGGGGTTGCATAAAGGAAGAACAGATCGATTGTGGGAGCAGCTCAACCAATGTTGCATGACAGCCTACCAATGCATTTGTGGTTTGAGGCATGCAATACAACAGTATACTTGTAGAATAGAAGCCCGCACCATATGGAGGCCTTTTCTGGGAAGCAACCAGATGTGAGTCACTTCCAAATCTTTGGATCATCGGTTTACTGCCATGTGACCAAAGATGCCTGGAAGAAGATAGATCCAACAACTGAGTTGGGAATACTTGTGGGGTACACAGATACGCCCACAACTATTAGTTGTACTTGCCTACCAGTCAGAGGACAATGGTATGCAGGGATCTGAAGTTCGATGAGCAGAAATCCATGTGAGTATCACTTGAGAAGGAGCTCAAGTTTCATGCAGATGAGAAACTTTCAGTTCCTAAGGATGAGGAGCTTCAGATTGATGAAAAGTAGCCACACGTAGAAGATCTGGGAGTGGGGACATCCAATCATTCTGAGACTTCCAGAGATGGGTGAAAATGCTCAAGGGAAGTTGACAGGTTGATGTTGGATGCCCAAGAGAATGTGGGATAGCCATGTTCTCAGCACAGATAAGGAGGTCACCTGAGCGATACACTGGTTACATGGCCCTGGTTCGGGAGTGTGTAGAGTCTGAGTTGTCTTCATTCGAGGAGGCAGTGTAGCAACCAGTCTAGGTTGATGCAATGGTAGAGGAGTATGACTCTATCATCTGGAACAATGTGTCGGATGTTTTCCCAAGACCTCAGGACAAGTCAGTGGTGAGTTCCAGATGGCTTTACAAGGTAAAGCAGGTAGCTGATGCTAGTGTTGAGAAACATAAGGCAAGGTTTGTTTCCCATGGTTTCTCACAAGTCAAGGGGATTGACTACAATGAGACCTTTGCTCCCATAGAAAGGTACTCATCTATCAGATCGATGTTGGCACTATTAGCTCAGATGGGTTAGAACATGAAGACAACATTACTCAATGGGAATATTGAGGAGGAGGTGTACATTAAGCAGCCAGATGGTTTCAAGACCTTCGATCATGAGTCACATGTTTTCCGAATCAAGAGGGATTTGTATGGGCTGAAGCAAGCACCCTCTGCTTGGTACACTAGGATCGACAGTTATTTCACCAAGTTGGGCTTCACCAAGAGTGAAGCAAATGTGAACCTTTACCACATCGTGGTAGAAGGTAAGCCATTGATCGTTGTTCTTTATGTTGATGATCTGATTTTGACAGGTGATGATTAGCTAATCCAGTCTTGCAAGGAGGACCTTGCAAGAGAGTTTGAAATGAAAGACATGGATCTTATGCACTACTTTCTAGGCATGGAGGTGTTGTAGAAAGATGGTGAAGTATTTGTGTTTCAAGGCAAGTATGCCAATGAGATACTCAGGCGCTTTCACAAGGAGAAGTGCAAGCCCATGCAAACTCCTCTAGCTGGGAACTGGAGGAAGGAGTATGTTACTTTAGGTGAGGTAGTAGCTGCTACTATTTATTTGTAGCTTGTGGGTTCGCTTATGTATCTAGTGAACCCACGACCGGACTTATGCTTTGCGGTGAACTAGCTGAGTCAAGCTATGGTTCAGCCCACCAAGCTGTTTTGGAAGGTAGTGAAGCATGTTCTGAGATACCTTAGAGGCACATCTCAGTTCGGATTGTGGTGCAGACAGACAAAGGGAGTGAAGCTTCAAGGCTTCACAGATGTGGATTGGGCAG
The DNA here is from genome assembly GCA_000404065.3 of Pinus taeda. Classification (NCBI taxonomy): domain Eukaryota; kingdom Viridiplantae; phylum Streptophyta; class Pinopsida; order Pinales; family Pinaceae; genus Pinus; species Pinus taeda. Next base: position 114,469 of record APFE030354525.1, on the reverse strand, counting down.
GGAGTCCATTAGGCCGGAAGAGCACTTCTAGAGGAATCTTCAACCTTGGTTCAACTGCAGTTTCCTGGTACAACAGGAAACAGAGATTGGTTGCACTTAGCTCAATAGCGGTTGAATACATGGCTGCTAGTCAGTTTGCATGTGAGGCCATTTGGATGTGGAAAATTCTAGTGGGATTGTTTGGTCAGAGGATGGATCCATCCATGATCTACTGCGATAATCAGAGTTGTATCAAACTCTTTGAGAATCCAATTTTTCATGACAGATCCAAGCACATTGATATCTGGAATCACCATCTTCGAGACTGTGTGGTCAAGAGGATCATGTTCTTGCTGTATGTTTCAATCAGGAACATGATGCAGATATTTTGATGAAGGCATTGTCAAAATGCAAGTTCGAGTTCCAGAGAGACAAGATTGGGGTTACTGATAATCCCTTCCTTGTTGAGAGGGAGTGTTGAAAATAGCAACAATAAATGCTAAATATAGAAGTTATAAAAATAGCACTGCCATAAATAGCATTTTGGGATACCTTCCTATTTTAGTTAGTCCCTGAACTAAAATAGAGAAGTAAAATTCGAATTTGATCGTAGAAGCTGTTTGTAAAATAATTAATTAATTCATCTTGAGTTAATTAGTTGGAGAAAATCAAACATGAAGTCTATGTGGGGACATGAACAATTATCCCATTCTTTGAGGAATTTATCCCTTAGTTAAAGAGATAAGTATGAATTGTAATTAGTTAGCTCAGTTAACTGAGTTAAGTCTAGTTAGATTAGTTCAAATATTTTGTTGAACTAATTGTGAGTTCAGTTAGTTAATGCATCCATGCATGTAACTCCTGCACTTTAGATAACTAAATATTCTCTCATACATAACTCATGCATGTCAGTTCAGTGAGAGACCCAGTTGAGATCAGATGGAGGGACAATGTACTATCAGTTGCAGGAATCTTCCATTGTGAATATCTCTTGCATGCAGAAGTAATTCATTCCTTAGAGATTTTGTAGTTACTGCTTCAGTTTAGTGAGTGTGTGATGAGGAAAATTCACACAAGTGGCATCACTGGACCCCAAGGAAAACTACACAAGGAAATAGGAGGCTTGGAGGGCTGAGGGAAGGCACATCTTGTGTCTATTTAGTCTGTGAGTTGTATTGTTGGATTGCAGGGAGAGATATTATTTGAGAGTTGATTCTTTGTGTAATCTGAACATATTTCCACTTGTATGATAATACAAAGATTGGGGTTTTAGGCTGAGGTTTTCGCCGGGTTATTTTTTGTGCTCATGTGTGATTGATTTCTCATTATTAGTTATATGTGCTCTATTTGATCTTGCCCAATTTGATTAAGCTTCCGCAAGCTTTGTTGTAGAAGAAGATCTTGTATTTTGCTTTAGTATATTGCAAAATCTATTGATCTATAGTGGGAATTTCTACATGGTATCAGAGCAAAGGTTATCAAAGCGAAGAATAGTATACAAGAAGGGAGAAGTTCGAAGTTTGAAGTTTCTAAATATAGAAATCAAGTTCTTATCACATCTCAATTTCACCAATGGCATTCAATGGTTTAAGACTCGAGTATGCCCTTGATGGCAGCTCGAATTATATAGCCTGGAAGGATCGCATGGAAGCAGTATTAGAGGATAACGGTCTAAAGGACTTCATTGATCAAGAAGTCCCCAAGCCCGCAGCAGCTAATGCTGCAGAATTAGCGGAATGGAAGAAATGTGTGGCTAGAGCAAGGAGAATACTCCTGGAAGGAGTTCGAGACCACATTATCTCAAGCCTTTGTGAGAAGGAGACACCATTTTTGATGTGGAAAACATTGAAATATCTATATCAGAACAGCAGTGATCAGAGGAAGTTGGTGCTGAAAGACAAGCTTCGAAAAATCAAGTGTGAAAAGGGTGACACGATCTCTACATATCTAAACAAGCTCACGACCTGGAGGGATGAGCTTGGAAGTGTAGGGATCATAAGAGCCAATTATGACATGGTGAATCTTGCACTCCTTGGACTTCCTAAGAGATGGAATAGCTACAAAGACTTGGTAAATGGAAGAGAAAAATTGCCAGATTGGGAACAAATTTGGTCCGATCTGATGCAGGAGGAGATGAGAAGAAGCACCAGAGATGGATCCTCATCAAAGCAAGATGATGAGGAAAATCTAGCCTTAGCGAGTAAGGTGAGGAAGGGGAAAGGGAAGGTGTCCCATTCCAAACCCATTTATTCCCATGGTAGGAAGAACTTTGACAAATCAAAAGTGCAATGCTTTCATTGTCATGAAGTGGGCCATTATGCTATGAATTTTCCACAGAAGAAATCCAAGAAAGGATCCTCGAAGGGATCTGATGGTGAGGAACTGGCCTCATAGTTTGAGTTGGATTTCTCTCTTATCACATGCATGGTTTCATCCATGGTGGTATGTGTTTGGTACCTGGACAGTGGAGCTTCATTCCACATGTCAGGTGACAAGAATCTTTTTAGTGCCTTGGAGGAGAAGGATCTCTAGATGTAGATCAAGATGGGCGATGATGGAAAGTACCGTGCTTCAAGTGAAGATAAGGTTGTGTTTAAGAGGGAGCATGGAGCTCCTCTCACCTTGACTGATGTAAAGTATGTACCAGGTCTAAAGAAGAATATTGTGTCCATTGCTATGCTAGAAGATAAAGGCTATGTTATAGTCTTTAGTAAAGGAAAGGTATTTCTAAGGCATATCGGACTGGACAAACCAAGCGAATCAGGATTTGAGTAAATAATATCTACAAGCTGGAGGTAGACGACTATGCTACATTGAGTTCCAAAGCTGAAATGGTGCAGAGCCAAGATGTTGGCAAGCTATGGCATAGAAGATTGGGCCACTTTCACCATGGAGCCTTGAAGATCATGCAGCAGATTTATACCGAGCTACCCAAGGAAAAATAGAGCAGACGAATACATTCAAAGGTTGTACCTTGGGTAAGTATGTGAAATCTTCCTTTCTGGATCGAGACAGTAGAGCTGGAGAAATCCTGGAGTGATTTCACTCAGATGTTTGTGGACCATTCTCTACAGCCTCCACCGCTAAACAAAGGTACTATGTTATTTTTATTGATGATTTTTCTCGTAGGTGCTGGATCTACTTTATGTAAAAGAAGGATTAGACCTTCTTGAGGTTTTGTGAGTTTAAAGCCTTGGCAGAGAAAGAATCTAGAAAGAAAATAAAATCCTTGTGTAGCAACGATTGTGGAGAGTATGTATGCCAACAATTTAAGGACTTATGTGTTGTAGAAGGAATTAAACAGGATTTGACAACACCCCATAACCCAAAACAGAATGGGGTGGTCGAAAGGAAGAACAGATCGATTGTGGGAGAATCTAGAGCGATGTTGCATGACCAAAGCCTACCACTGCACTTGTAGGTTGAGGCATGCAATATAGTAGTATACTTGCAGAATGGAAGCTCGCACCATATATTGGGAATGAAGACACCTATGGAGACCTTTTCCAGGAAGTGACCAGATGTGAGTCACTTCTGAATCTTTGGATCATTGGTTTACTACCATGTGACCAAATAAGCCCAGAAGAAGCTAGATCCAACAGCTGAGTTGGGAGTCTTGTGGGGTACGCAAATACACCCCACAACTATCAAGTGTACCTGCCTACTAGTCAGAGGACAGTGGTATGTAGGGATTTGAAGTTCGACGAGTAGAAAGCCATGCGAGTATCACTTGAGAGGGAGCTCAAGTTGCATGCAGATGAGGAACTTTCAGTTCCTAAGGAGGAGGAGCCTCAGATTGATGTGGAGCAGCCGCATGCAAAGGATCTAGGAGTGGAGACATCCACTCATGCTGATACTTCCAGATATGGGTGAAATTGCTCAAGGGTAGCTGACAGGTTGATGTTGGATGCACAGGAGAAAATGGGGCAACCATGTTCTCAACACAGATAGAGGAGGCCCCCCAAGCGGTACACTAGTTACATGGCACTGGTTGGGAAGTGTGTAGAGTCTAAGCCTTCTTCATTCGAGGAGGCAGTGCAGCAACCAGTTTGGGTTGATGCAATGGTAGAGGAGTACGACTCTATCATCCAGAAAAGTGCATGGGATGTTGTCCCAAGACCTCAGGACAAGTCAGTGGTGAGTTCCAGATGGATTTACAAGGTAAAGCAGGTACCTGATGGTAGTGTTGAGAAACATAAGGCAAGGTTTGTTGCCCATGGTTTCTCATAGGTCGAGGGGATCGGCTATGATAAGACCTTTGCTCCCGCGGCAAGCTACTCGTCTATCAGATCGATGTTGGCACTATCAACTCATATGGGTTGGAACGTGAAGACAACATTCCTCAATGGGAAGATTGATGAGGAGGTGTACATTGAGCAACCATAGGGTTTCGAGACCTTTGATCATGAGTCGCATGTGTGCCGACTCAAGAGGACTTTGTATGGTCTAAAGCAAGCATCCCGTGCTTGGTACACATGGAATGACAGCTATTTCACGAGGTTGGGCTTCACCAAAAGTGAAGTAGATGCAAACCTTTACCACATCATGGTAGAAGGTAAGCCATTGATCATTGTTCTTTAGGTCGATGATCTAATTTTGAGAGGTGATGTTCAGCTGATCCAATCTTGCAAGGAGGACATTGCAAGAGAGTTCGAAAT
>APFE030354525.1:85664-104728 GCA_000404065.3 Pinus taeda | reverse complement strand
AAAAGATTTACGACCTCATGCTTTAGGGGGCAACTTTTATAGACATATTTGGGCACTGCAACCCCAATCACATATGTCAATAAACCAAGGGCTCTTTAACCCCTAAAAGTGTTGTTTCATACCCTAAAAGATCATGGTTAACTGATTACATCATTTCCCAGAAGTTCCACTTGAAAAACCACTCAGAACTGGCCAAAATTGGACCACACTAACTGCTCCTTGGTCAAGGTGTGATGCATCTCACTTGCTACACACGGGAGGTGGATGCATACTGGAAAGGCCTTCTATAGGGTGCGATGAGCAAGGATGGACAAATGTCTGAGACAGTTTGCTAAGTGGATGCTCATGGAATCTTCTAGAAACTTCTCCTATGACACTTGCCTCTCAGAATTCGCCCAGGGATGAGTAAGAGATCAATGAAATCTCCAAGTGAAACCAAGAACTACAAGTGGAATGAAACTAATCAAAAACCTAGGGATGACTCACACCTTTGCAAACATCTATAAATGGATCCCTCATCTTAGAGATCTAGAGGCTGGAATTTTGTAATTTGTAAAGAAGTGTTGTTGGTTTCTCTTTGGGAAGAGACATTGTATTGTTGGGTGATCTTGATTTTCATGAGGCGAAGAGGGCTTTGATGTTGGGAGGATGATGTTCGATCAGATAGCTGGGTTGTAATCCTCTCTTCTACTATTAATAAAGTTATTTTTGTTTTCCTCCATATAATCGTGTATTTGTGAATCTTGTTATTTGTGAATGCAATTGTATGGTCAATGTAATTATGATTCTACATTGTTTATGGTATTATAGATCGGGATGCTTTGATGGTGTTTTTTTGCTTTTGCCTCTACAGATATTATCTAAAGCAAGACAAGTAGGAGAGGAGTAGCAAGCTCTATCAAGGGAGAGAGGAAACAAGCAAGGAGCCAAGTAGAAGATCCAGGTTGGTCCCCTTTGCTTCTCTCTTATCTATCATACATAAAGGAAATCTTAAAGTGCTTTGATTGTTTGTTTCTAAGATAGCTACCCGTCTTAGTGGGACTAGCAGATCAAAAAGACTCTAGTTTTCCTGGAAATAGTATATTCCATAGTTTGTTGATCTATAGTGGGAATTTCTATAGTAGTAATAGTTGTACAATCCATCTTGTACTTGACCCAGCTTGTTTCAAGAGTAATACATGGTTTCATGCAAAATTAACCTTTGAATGAAACAAGCGAACTAACAAACAACAAAGCAAAGAAAGAGCAGAAGAAAAGTGAAACTGAAGCAAGTAGGCAAACAAGAAAGCAAACAAACAAGCAAACAAAGCATGTAAGAAAACAAGCATGCAATCAAGCAACTGAAAGCAAACATTACTCCTACTCCTACACTAACGGTGCATGGGCCTGATCATGTGAAGTGATACTTCCAATGTAGCCACCTGCGCATTGGTAAATCCATGTTGGTGAAGGCTTGGTCCACAAGCAACCCAGTTGTGCGAACCAGCAAACAAGAAAGATATAACAATGAAGAAAACCACACTTCGCATTTCAAAGTGCCCATGGGTCATAACTGAGTGCAAGTGCATGACAGGCGGTCTATGGACTTGTCATGGTGTTGTGTGACACTACATGCAACTTTGAATCGTAAGCACATTCTTGACTGTGACAGGCAAGCAAATGAAAGAAATAAAGATAACTTGCGCCATGCACAAGTGTTTGCAATGTAAGACTCCTCCAATGCATGACCAATGGGATTGTGCAGTCCGAGTGGAGGAAATGTGATCTGTGAGGGAGACGGATCTTCAATGCATATGGATGAGTGATGAGGAGCCTTGGTTGATTGAACAGTTTCATGATCGAAAGTGAGACTAACCCCAAGAGGGCGATGGCTTGATATAACCATCAGCTCAGGCTGAAGTGCCTCTTCGGCATCCTCATGATCAGATGAATTGAACAAAGGGGTAGATGAAAAGCGAACAAACTCATCCTCTGTGTTTCCAGAAAAGACAGATGAAGGATCAAGTCGATTTTCAATGAGTAACTTATCCTCTCCATTGTCGAATGATGGACTAACATCCAGTGAGTCCTACGAGTGATAAACAATGGGTGCATCCGAGGATGAAGACACACATTCAAAATCATGGATGGCAGATTCACCAAAGAGGTCAGGAAAGAACAGAGGGTGCTCATACAAAAGGGATTCATCCTTCGTCAAGTGTTGATGCTCAAGCTCCCACTCATACTCTTCATGAATGACAACGCATGTTGGTTGTGTAACACCAACTCCGTCAATGGGTTGTTCCTTGTTCACAAGAGTCTGGAATGGATGAACACAATACATCATCATTCGAAGGAACACCTGAGTGCAATTATGGAGGTCATAGATAAGAATGCATATGAGAACTCAAAGGACTCACAACCACATCTGCATGAAAATTGAGTGAAGTGATGTTGGGAGAGTGTGAAGGATGAACAAATATGTGAGCATGATCCTCAACATCACTGGGAAATGGTGGAGCTATTGAATGAGAGGAAGGAAGACAATCAGTCAAGATAATGCCCGCATCCACATGAGATTGCGCAGCTCCATCGATGAAGAATGTTGAGTGATCCTTGATCTCAAGCTTTCTCTTGGGACGTGAATATTTCCTAAGGAAATACTCAAACCGGTACCAAAGATAAGCAAACTTCATCTGCCTCCTCGAAGCTTGAAACTGCAATCCACCAAAGCACTGCCAAAAATCAATAACTGATTCATTTGGAGCCCTTTGTTGTTGTAATAGTTTCCGGTCAAGATGTTCTGGATCAAAATGATAGAATGTGTCTTCAATGATATCACAAAATTGCTCAAATGAGTGCACGGTGTCAGCCAGTAGGCTAAGCACCCAATGAAATGGATATTCTCAAAGTGTGTATGCAAGCAGCAAACCAACTTGTTCGTCAGAAAACTCATCTTCCTCATGAATCATGGAAAGAAAGTTATGTAAGTGCTCAAGCCAAGCCACTTCGCCTTCACCATCATACATGTGAGTGGAAAAGAGACTAAAAAGCTTCCCCGTGATGGAAACATCTTCACGATTCCAAAAACACCACGAGGGAAGAAGAGTGCAAGACTCCGTGAAAGATTTGCAAAGGTTCAAGACTGGGTCAGAGGACACAGCTTGTCAACAGGCCCTCCTTCTAGCGCCAGAAATGTTGATGATGTTGGACCCGCCAACATGTCAAGGGGATCTCCTCTGTAAGAAGCCCTAATTAGACCTCAAACCATTTGGTGTAGGAGTCCCAGTAGTGGGTCGTAAGGTAATCCCTTGACCGCGATGTCACACAGAGGCAAGTAGGATAACTCTGTCAGTAGCAAGGGTGTGACTACTGCAGTGAGTCAAGGAAGATGTATGAGAGGTTCTAACACAAAAGGGGAGAAAAGGGAGAAGGTGAGTTATAGGTTGAAAGGGATCAGTCCCAACTCAGCTAGGAACACACAACACAAAAGGACATATATAGATTTTGGTGGAGCAGTCCACTTGGATGCGGTAGTCACAAAATACAAGGTAAGATAACATGTACAACACTCATGGATCAGTCTGAACAAGTGCAATAGTTGTCATAGCAAGGTTCATGTGAAAAGTATGTCTGGTGTCCAGCAGAGCAGTCGACACGGACGGTGACAACATTAACAACATATACAACACATTAACAACAAGATTCATATAATTGCATGTGAATCAGTTTATACACAAATATGTAAGTTAAACAACATATATCATTAAGGTAACCGAAGCAGTCCAACTACAATAACAACATATGCATGAAAATGTGCTAGCTCTTATTATATAAAAGTGTAAGTTCCAATCATACAATACATCCATGTAAACCTACTAGCCCCATCAGTGAAACGTTACATCCACATACACCTGCTCCTCCAAAGAGATGTACTAGCTCTATGTAGTGGAGAAGCCAAGGCATGTTACAACACTATCCAAGCCTTCTTCAAGATAGTCTTAGTAGAATCTTGGTTGACCAAAAGCCTCTACAATGAGTTATGAGGGACTATTTATAGCAAAGGATGGGGTGACCCTTGACATTCCCCTTTGTGACAATTCCACTACCCTCATGACTCTTCACCTACTCTATGACTGTTACATCCAACTATTGCCACTTGACTTACACTTGACATGACAAAACATTACAATGCACATGTACTCATGTGAGACAACATGGCTTGAGCAAGCCATGCAAGATATCACTGGCACTTGGTCCGTTGTGATGAGACCAACTCTTTGACATGCTTGTGATGGTGAAGGTGGTGAGCTAATGCCAAGCTTGGTCATTCGTGAAATGGTGTGCATGTGCCTCATGGTGACATCTTGCTGAAGCCAACTCTTGACTCGGTTGCAACTGGTGCATTGGTTTGGCTCCTTTATCCAACTCGTCTTCTAACATGCACATGGTCTTCTTGGGTGCAGCTAAACCAACAACATACTAATGCACAGTGTTTGTGTTGATCTTCAAGTGTGTGTTGGTGGTCATGTGCATCAACTTACCAAAGTACATGTTCAGCTTCAGTTGGACTTTCTTCTTGTCTTTGCCTTGGTGAGTGTGCTGAATGGGTTGGATTGCATGCGTGTTCACAATGACATGCATGTTGTTGAATCCCTTGCATGCAATCAACAACACTGCCCACCATGTTTGCTTCGTGTCATCTGTTGGGATGGATCTTCAACTTGTACGGGCACAGTTTCATTTGTGAGTGCATGTTGCGCCCACTATTGTTCCTGATCCTACTGCAACTCATTCACCTATATGTGCAGCTTCGTGTTCTTCCTTGAGTTACTGCTTCGGCACATGAAACTCCTTCTTCATTCCATTCTTTGTCTTCACACGACCTTCATGTCACGCTGTCACCTCATAGCCTGAGTCTCCAAAGTTTCTTTCATTATTAGTGTATCTGCTTGATCTTGCAACTTTTTTCCACCTCTGTGTTGTCAACAACCTTCCTCTCGCATTCACTGTGTTTGCTGCATTCACTGCATTCGCTGCATTCGGTATGCTGCATTCAGCTGTTTTTCAAGATGTTGCTCGCTATGATGTTGTTGGTTGATGTCCTTGTCGATGAACAACTTGATGTCTTCATGAGTAGGCAAACTCATAGACACTTGATCAACTGAATCTCCAAGTGTGCTCTGAATGGTGTCTTCAGCTCTTCTCTCTTGGAAACCATTATACCTGCAGTACTGAGAGGTATATAAGCACTTGCAATACTTGGGGACATGGAAACACTCATGGCAAGCAATTTGTCATTCGAAAACCAAAATGAATTTTGAGAACTAATTTGCAACATACCTATGTGACTGATCATGAAGGTTGCACAATTTCGATCGGGAGGTAGGGAGATCGAATACCAAGACTACACAAGGCATAGTCTAGGCTACTAGGACACTGACTGACTATTGGAACTACGCAATGCACAGTTCATTCTGGCTACTGACTGTTGGGATTGCGCAATGCGTAATTCCAGCTGGGAAGGATTGTTGGCCTAGGGACAGATTTGCGCTATTTCTTGGGCCAAGCAGCCATTGTCCTCTAGAAATGCGTAAAACAGTCCTCGAGGCTAGTGTTGGGTAGGAATGCACAAATTTGGAGAGGAAGGTGAGCCTTCCTTCCCCAAATTGTGCAATGCAACATTGGTGAAGGGAGAGTCTAGACCAAGGTTGGCCCAACTCGCTGACAGGCAACTGAAAGCAACTAAGACAGTAAATGCATAGCAACATTAAGTGATAGTAGAAGTGATTGATATTGCATCCAAAAAATGAATGAAATATTCAGCAAACAGATCAACATGCATGTGGGTGAGGCAATTTGGTGGTTGGGTGAACATCCGTACAAAACAGTTTCATGCATGTGACATCAGTGAGATAGCAATGAAAATTGAAACAGAGCTAGGAAAAGCTAGTATACATGTAAACGAAAAAAAGCGTTCAAAGAAATCAAGAAAACAATACTGCCACAAGTGAAAACACAAAAAGTGATAGAAATGCAGCATAAGGCATGGGAAGCAGGCTTACCCCAAAACAACTGAGCCGAATGTGCCAACTGCTCCTAGATGTAATGGGATGTCAGAGCTACAAGGTTGATGTGAGGAATGAGCTCTTCAATGTCTGGTTGATGAGTTTTGATAACATCACGGTTGTGACACGCATGCCATAAATCTAGGGGAAGCGACACTTGGTGAGAGGTTTCTGAATGGCTCCTTGCATGTAACCTCAAACTGCTAAACATGGATCCTTGAGACAAGGGATTCCTTTGCATGTTGCCTTAGGATAAGCAGCCTATTCATGCAAGTCTAGTTTGCTCGGTCCTGAAGGGAACCGATCAACTCAACTGCACATGTAAGAGGTTGTTCGACTACTTGAAGGGAATGCGCATTTCTGGTTGGGAGCTAGGCTGACTGCCTAGAAGATTTGCATAATTTCTGGGCAGAGCAGCTGACTACTGCCTAGATTTGTGCAAATTCTGGGTTGAGCAACCTTGTTGGAGAAATTTTTGCAAATCCTATTGGGAATGTTGGCATGTAGGATCATGAAATCTTGGAGCCTAGTAGGTTGCTAGAGAGGATTGCACAATTTTTGGAGGGAAGGTTGGTTTCCCTCCATAAATGCACAATTTTCAAGGGGAATCTACTCAACCTCTAGCTAGACCAGGTTTAGGTGAACAAACTGTGAAGGGAATGGATCAAGTTGTGACCAACAGGATGCCTTTGTGCAAGAAATACACTGAAGCTTCTGAACATGATGAAGCAAGGCAAGATGCTGTGAAGGTTGGAAAGGACATTCCAAAACGAGGCTAAGGAAAAAATTTGGAGGGTGGTTGTAGCTACTACAACACCTTCCCTTTACGTAGGGGGATATATTCTAGCAACTTGGTGATGGGCTCCACGCCCTTAGCATCTATATCCTCAATGCCCTCTTCAGCCTCCAAATCTACAACCTTCTTATGCTGGTTATCCTTCTTTTGTTTGGGCAGCAGAATGCTTCCTAGGTGACTCATGCACTGGCATCAGCCTTTTTTGCTTGTCTTCTTCAACTTTTGGGTCTCTCACACAGGTGTAGGCTTCCACCTATGCGACCTTGGCATCATAGGCATAGGACTCAGAGCCTCCATGCTCACAACCTTTGGAGCAACTCCTTCGGAAGCAACAGTTCCTCCAGTGCTTGTAGTCTCAGTGGGGCTTGGTCCTGACATGGTGTCACAAATGAATTTCCAGTTTAACTCGGGCAAATGATCAAATGTGGGGCTTGCAACTAACTATTCAAAGAACTTATGATTTATAAGCGATGGACAGCCTAGCTCAAAAACTCTAAGGGTGCAGAGTGTTCTCTGCTCGACTGTCACACATAATTTATAGGAGAATTCAAATTCAAATCCAATCACTCCCCCCAAAATTCATCCATTAATGTTGTTTGGTGGTAGATCTACAAATATTTAAGCCTTAAATGCCTCCCACCGGCTCCTCTTAATCATCTTCGGGCTATGGAATCATGAACAGTAACTCTAACAGTCACTTTCTAGTTGTCCTGTGTCGTATCTCCCTCAATATCACAGCTCCCTTTGCACGGCTTCTCGTACTGCAACATCACCCTTTTTTGTGTACCCCCCCTATCGCTTAGTCCCCAAAACCAGGCAGTGTAGTTTATAGTCCCACGCTCCCTTGCGGCTACCTGGAGCACTAAGACTCTCCTATCGTCAGGTAGTCATTGAGTTGGATCTCTTGTATATGGCTTCAACCGGCTTCCATTCACCCTTCCTGGAAAAGGTTCTCCATTCAGCTTTGTAAGTTCAACTGTGCCCCCATCTGTGATTTCTTTGATGACATATGGCCCAAGCCAGTGCATCTGAAACTTTCCTAGAAACTTAGTGAACTTAATATCATATAATAATACCAAATCATTTACCTTGAATGTGTGCAAATTGATGTGGCGATCATGCCAAGCTTTTTCATGATCCTTTTGTACTTCATGATGAAATCTAGCCAAGAACCTGTCTTCTTCAAGCTCCACCAGCTGCGCGAGCCGTTCTTCCAAGGCTCCTCGGTCTGCCATCCCTGTGAAAGTTTCTATGCATAGACTAGGCACGATATATTCCATAGGCATCATAGCTTCTATGTCACAGACCAATCGAAAAGGTGTCTGACATGTTAGCTTTTAGCAAGTAGTCTTGTACGCCCATCATACTTCAATATATCCACTTCCCAATCATTCCCTTACGCATTTCAAATCTTTGTCAGTGCATTCTCCAGGATCTTATTGAAGGCCTCAAACGTTCCATTAGCTTGAGTATGATAAGGTGTGCTCTTCTCATGATACACCTGGAACTCTTTTGTCAGTGCGCTGATCATTTCATTGAGGAAGTCCATACCGCGATCACTCATCAACACTTTTGGGCAGCCAAACCTGGTTGACATGTACTCAAATAAGAATTTAGTTGATGTGGCTCCTGTACAATCCTTCACAGACTATGCCTCTGCCCATCTGGTTAAGTATTCTGTCGTGGTGATGATATAACATGCACTTGTTTTCTTGCCTAAGGGCTTAATTGGTCCTACAAAGTTGATTTCCAATTTCTCAAATGGTTGCAATGACACTTTAGGGTTTAGAGGTAGCTCATCCCTTCACGATGGCCTTCCTGTTCTCTAACATGCATCACACGCCCTACAATATGCTTTGGTATCCTTATGTAATGTAGGCCACCACAAACCCGCGTGCAAAATCTTCTGTGTTGTTGCTTTTCCTACATAATGTCCTCCCAAAGTTCCTCCATGAGCTTCAGTGAGGATGTTATTTCATTCAAAATGAAGCACATACTCTTGGAGTATCTCATCCAATCCCATCTTATATAAATGTCTTGCAATTACCGAGAAATCGGTCATGGGTACTACCAAATCTTTCTTTTGTTGGCTGGTGTATCCTTCTAGGGTCATCCCTGTGGTCAAAAAGTGGATAATATCTATAAAGTGGTTATCCGCTACGCGCACCGCGAAGAGCTGTGCATCAAGCAACCCTTCCTCCAAATTAGTAGGCTCCTCCCCTATTTCAATGTGCAACAAATGGTCAGGTCCTGCATTCAACCTTCTTGTTACGCAGCATTTTGTCATTGTCCCTGTACTCCCCATTCCATGATCCTGGAGGACCTCTACAGTGAACCCTACATGCTTTCCCATCATGAAGAAACTCCCATTGTGTCCCTCTTCATGAGTAGAACAATTCTGTTTTGCATCATTTCCCAAAATACTTCTGTTTACCCAGTTTACAAGACCGGTGCTAATGACATGTGTCCTCCTTGCGTCGATATGCAAGGATTACAATTGTACCTAGAGCCAATCGGATCAACTAAGCCCTTTTTAGTCACGTCGATCCTCTTTTGGAATGTTTTTTAAATATGGAGTCGAAGCTTCCAGCTCTAGAAGCTTCATAACAGAATTCTGGTAAATGGTTAGGCTAGATGGAGTCGAGGAGGTTCATTTGGGCTCCTTTCCCCTATAAGGATGGAACTAATCCAAGAGATAAGGCCTTCTCCTATGAGAAGAGGAACCATCTCCCATCCATCTAAGCTATATAAACCTCTCTTTTTCCCAAGAAAAAGCTAGTTTTAGTTTGGAGTTAGAATAATCAGCAAGACATCTATATTCTGAAGTTTTCTAGTGTATGTTTGAGGGAGAATAGTGTGCTTTGGTTTGATTTGAGACTAGAGGGAAAGAGGCCTTAAAACCTCTATTGTTGGGGTTGTCCATGTGTTGTGCTCTACAACAACCCCCCATTTCATATCATTATTAATCTCAAAACTATAATGTGAAATGGGTCCCTTTTTATTTTAATTGGTATCAACTTAGTGTTACTCAAAAAGGTCCGAAAACAAAATAAAAACATTACAAAACCTTTTTGATAAACCGATTAAAGGTCTTATCTATATATATATATATATTATATATATATATATATATATATAATATATATTATATATAATATATATATATATATATATATAAATGATTAATATTTTATCATTGCAATAAAGCGATCGCAAGATCGCATATCGCAATGACAAAGGAGGCATAACTTAAAGACCCATTAGTTTTCTCCGACGCGACAACTCGCAATAGGCTATCGGATATCGGCAATAATAAGTTGGCACAATAAAATTCCTTTTCGCTCCAATGTGATGCGATATCGCTATCAGCGATCGGAGGATTTACCATGCACGCTTTTAAAGTGCCCAGTTAATACTCCTGATGCGATGCGATATCGCTATCAGCGATCGGGGATTCCAAATGGAACCAATGTAATGATTTAAGATTTCCCCGACGCCCGATTGCGATAAGGCCAAAAGCGCGAATTTCAAAAAATCTTAAAGCAGAGTTATAACGATTAATTCGTATTAAAAGCCTTATCTTCCGAACAGCCATTCATCTGCGCTCAACTGCCAAAACATCCAAGGCACGCTTAAACAAATCATTCGGCCAATAATCGAAATGATGGCCATTTAAAGGATTGACAGGTCTTAACGGCCATTTAATGAAACAGTAAGTCTATAAATCTTCTCACAGATTGTATCTGTGGCCACCTTAAGTTAATCATTCATCATGCATCGATCGATAAATATCTCGCTCATATTTGGTTTGCGCTATCAATTTTCTTTATTACGTTCATTTTCACTCCTGTGCAGAACTCTTCCAAAGTAACGAATTCAAGAAGAATGGGGAAGAAGTCTAAGAAAACTAAAATCGCTTTCGCTTCGCCGGCCACAAGACAACTCATCGTTGATCCAGGAACTAAAAAGAAAGGATTGATATCAGATACTGCATGCCTAGGACTTGGAAAAACTACTTGGAAAAGTACCTATAATTTGATTGAAGCCGAAGAACCAGAGAAGACAGCAGTACGAGCCTCAGCAGATAGCACTCGAAAATCTGACGCTACTCTAAAGGACTTAGCTGACTCTTTCCTTCATCGGATAACAGCTCGGGAACAAATTCTCCCATATACGGATGTAGTGAGATGGGCAATTGAGGAAATCCCAATCATAGACAGAACCTTCAGCACCAGAGATGGGAGAATCTTCGGTTCATTTCAAGCTGATGATTTGAGGCAAATGTATCATTTGCCTGTGCCAGAGAAGAAGTACAACACGGCATTTCTGGAGAAATTCCGAGATGAGAACGAGACTGAATCCGAAACCATTCGAGAATGGAGGCAAAATCCGGCAAAACACAAGCATGAATCTTCGGGTAAGTACTCGGTTGATTCTCTATGCTCTCCTTATTGCTATGCTAGGATAATGATGTGTAGGTTGTGGGGGTTACATGATTCCGCTAATTTTACTATAGAAATGGTTCCCTTGATGGAAGCGACATGTAATGGTGAAATAATGGATTGGGAAACTATACTGTCTAATAATCTAGCAATCGCAGTTCTTGACTTTAGAACTAAATCCCATGTCACTGAAAGGCTTATTCCCCCATTCTACTATAGTGCTTATATACTAGACATCCTTTGTTTTAAATCTGAATTTCCTGTGCTCGGATGGAGGTGGACTTCGCAAGACCCCATGCCCATTCACATATACCATCAGAAGTTGTGGAAAACTTACTACAAGCACCATTTATACCAAATTTGCAACGGCTTTATGTTACCCATTCATCATTCTATCTTTAATAAGCCTGCCCCTAAGATTTCCTACCAAGCAGGGATTGATTTGACATCAATAGGAAGTTGGTTCGGGGAGGAAAAGTTTACTTATATCAGAATTTTCGGTAGTCAAGCCAAACCTCACGTTCTTCCTTTGTACATACCTGACAAACTGCTGGCTAGAGAGATAGCCTATCAGATTATCTCCGAAGGAGTTACACAAAATCTAAAGAAGAATAAGAAGCAGGTCTGGCCCTCTTTTCCCCTGAGATGTGGTATCTACACTCTACATGATTTCAAACATGCAAAGAAAGAATTTAAAAAAATAAAGTCGTTAACTCTGGCAACTCTCCCTAGTAGGCGATTTGATCCACGCAAAGTCGCCTATAATGCACTTGAACATGCCAAATTGACCAAGTTTGAACATAAAGAAGATAAGTTTGATGACTTGTTTTCATCAGCCGAGTCAATGTTCCAAGTCAAATCGCTGGCTATAATCGAATACAAAGATGATGGATTAGTTGAATTCAACAGACTTAGAGAACAAAGGTTGCAAACTCTGCCTCTAGATCTGTTAGCAACAACCCCAACAACAGAATCAAGCGAGACTGAACATTGACATATTAAGGAACCCCCTGTTACATCAAAGAAACATGAAGAAGCACATATGAAAGGATAAGAGGAAACCTAGACGAAAGAGCAGGAACAGAGTAGCATAAATATGAATATAAATACTCAAATTGACCCAAAATTGCTCCAAGAATGGCAGCAGTTCAATTCAATTATCGGTAATCTTGAGTGCTCTAAAGATGACGAGACATCAAAAGAGGTTAATACACAAGAGGCAACTTCAAAACAGGTTCTAGGTGAAACCAACGTCCTACCCAGTTCGAAAGAAGTAGAGATAATCCCAAAGGATCCCTCCGACCAGGTTATTTTGCAGATAGAAGAAATTCCTCCCTTAGATGTCTTCTACAGCCCAAGACACAAAGTTGTGGTGAAACGACAGAGGAAAAGGAGAAGGACTGATCAACCTTCCCTATTCCCAGAACTAACAGTGATGGGCAATGTGCTTTGGAAAGAGGAATTTGACCCCTCTGATGATCTAACAAAACTATCACAATATGTTGGAGCCTATTCGGCGGCAACAATAGACAAGGCATCAGAGGTAAGCAGTTTATTGAAAACAAAAGACTAGGAGATCTTTTCATTACAAGCGCAACTATCAGAAGCACAGCAAAAGGCGGAGCAGGCAAAACAGAAATTGGTAATACAACAACAAATAAATAACCAATTGACTAAGAAATTGCAGGAAGAAAAACAGAGGATTGATGACAGCACAGTTCAAAAGAAGAAAGAGCTGTCTGAGGCCTTGGCACAACTAGAAGAAGCAAATGAACAAATGCGGAAGTCAAAAGATGAGTAGATTGCTCAACTATCAGCCCAGCTAGAGAAAACAAAGAAACTTCCACAGATAGATGAATTCAAAGTAGAGGCATTACAGATAAACAAGGCATTAATAAATCAGATAAAGCTTTTATGTCAACAAATCGCCCAGGTGGAACCATTATGCGATTTAACGACATCAATAAGTGATAAATCGGAAAAGGCTAGAACAGACTTGGATCAAGCCGATGAAACATTAACAAATTTTCTTGAATGGCAAGATACCGATCAGGGACAGGCAGCTAATTTACTAAAGATTTTAGAATCACATAAAGAGATATTATTTACAGAATGGCAGTCCTAGTTAATGAAAGCAGAGAGAGCAATTTCAAGATGCAAATCAACCACTAGTAATTTGGTTGAATTGGTTAATAATACTCTTTACTTGTCTAACATGATATCTCAATGTACTCCAGGTAAATTGACAGTAGCTAAAACATTGGAGCAGTCATGTTATCTAGAACTAGAGAAAAATGGAAGATTAATTGCAGGAATTAACAGTTTGACATGGGACACCTATTGGTTCTTTTTAGTCAAACCACATAGCCAGAGAGCCGCCCTCAAATTCCTTACAGATGCAGTCGGGTGTATCATTCGCGATATTCAGGATGCCACCTATGCCGCCCAACTCAATTCTCGCCTCAACAGACCACTAGAAGTGGAGCAATGCTTGCGATATGTCAGCTCAGGTTTAAAGGAAAATAGCATGAATGATGATTCATGCCACCGACTGCCAGATTGCTGCGAAGGAGATATTCAAAATCAATTGATACCAATTAAGTAGGATTTCAATTTCATAGATAGTTAGCTTAGTTTAGTATTTATAGACCCTTTCATGTATTTAGAAGGGGTCGTAAAGTTTTGTATATGACTTGAAAACCTGAAGTTGCACTATTGTACTTCAGGGATATTCTTTTATAAAACTGGACCAATCATTCTGATTTTGACAAAGAAGCTTTTATGCGAATGTGCACTACTATCTTTGTTTGAAAGTATTTCTGCGTTGGAAGAAGAATTTCAAATAGCAATTGATATTGGGAGTGATTATCAGCTCATATGGTACTATTATCTATGTCTAAACTCATTCTTTTTATATGAATTGTCATTTGATCGCTCTTGCTATTATCGGATATATATATGTGTTTTAACAGCATTCTTTATTCCTTCCACTATTGGACGTTTACAATGTGCTTTTCTTCTAATCATGTATGTATCGATGATATAAATGATAAGTGTAGCAATATTGTGTTAATCACTTTGTTTAACTATTTAAATAAAGTAATCTTTGAATGAATAAATATCTATGTTTATTTGATAGAGTCATCTATATGCCTGTCAATAGACAAAGATCATCAAACGCTACATTTCCAAAGAATAATTGTTCCCGGGATTAGCATTAGTTCTTTTATTTTTGCTGATAAATTAAGTTATTTGCCTATCACTAGATTAAATAACCAATCGCTCATCCACCCCTTTTATTCATTATTGGGAAACTGGTCCCATTATATCCAGTCGGAGCCACCATCCCAAATGGAAAAGGAGTTGTATTAAGGTCTGGACTGGGTGGTTATCTCCCAATGTTGATACAACGATTTTCGGGGCATCAACATTTCTGGCGCTAGAAGTAGGGCATCCACTATGAATGGCGAGTAAGTCAAAACCTACAGACCATTCACAGAGTAAATCACCCTCCGCCTCTCCTTGGACCTCTCATTTGCACTCTGAAATATTAGTATCCAGACGAGAAGAGGAAGGATCAACTACTACTTCTCAACCTCATTATACTTCAGAACGTTTAAGCCCGGAGTCCCCTGAAGTTCAGTCTATCATCCAGAAACTTCAAGGCTTCTCGATTTCACCTCCTAGATTTGAAGTATCACAAGGCAGTCAGACTTCGCAATTCCGCTTACCTCATCATCTTACCAGACTTCAAAGAAAAAAACTCACATTGAACCACCTGAGTTTCCTTTACCCCAAAGGAAAAGGATTAAAAAGAACATTGAAGGTTCTGGTAGTGAAACCTTTTCTCCATCATCTTCCATCTCATCATCACCAGGGCGAAGTCAAACACCCACTTCACCATTACATATTATTATTCACCAAGGGACTTCACCTCCAACATCACAACCCTTTCAGTCTTCATTTCCACCTCCTCTCCAATCACCTGGAACCCCACAGGAAATTGTTGGTACTCCCAAAATGGCTCAAACACCATGGAGAAGTCTTGGTGCAGTCACTATGCCTGGGCCTTTACATCCGTTACCCGATTATCCGGAGAAATGGTTATCAAAGTTCAATCCAGATGCTGGCACATTAGCTGAGGAACACATAAATAATTTTATGCTGTCAGTTAATTTGAAGGGAGTATCAAAAGAAGATGTTGTAGTTAGATTGTTCCCCTACACATTACAAGGATCAGCAGGGTCTTGGTATTTTTCCTTGCCCTCTGGATCCATCACCAATTGGAATATCTTTCAAGGACAGTTTCTTACCAAATACAGCGATGATAGATCCTTGGCTACACTCATCAATGACCTTTCCAATCTAAGGATCGAGTCAAGAGAACCAATTAAGGAGTTTAACTCCTGATTTAACAAACTCTTGAACAAAATCCCTACCGATGATAAGCCAAGTGAACAAATAAGAAGCGAATGGTACATTACAGCCTTACCCTCAAATATAGCCATTTTTGTAGATAGGGCTACAAAACCTAAATTGGTTTGAAAACATGAAAGAAGCCTCGCTGTCGAAAACGTGTAATCGCTTTGGAAAGAAAGCTGCTCTAGAAGAACGGAAATCCAAAAAGTGTCTTTCAAGGATGATTCAAAGAAGAAATCACCAAAGATCCATACGATATGGAGGGCCTTCAAAAAGTCCTCAAAACCATGTCAAATGAAATGGTTGAGATTAAGAAGCAAGTAGCAGAGTCCTCAACAAAGAAACCTTACAGGAATTTTAAGAAGCCTGAGTCCAAGCCCCCAAATGCTATATCCTATGCAGATTCAGATCCTGAGAAAGAAGAAGAAGAAGAAACAATTACACCATCCGATGAATTAGAAGAAGAGGAAGTTGTGGAATGCCATGGAATGTGGGACTTTATATTGCCTAACTCCGATACTGAAGCCAAATAAGAAGCCTTTCCCGTGACTACCAGGAGTAAAAGTACTCCTGAACCTGTTCAGGCCAATTCAAAGAAAAGGAGTGCAGGTACCAATAATACGAAGGAAAAGGTACTCACAAGGAAGCCACCCGCAACACTATCTCAAAATCAACCGTCATCCTCCAATATACCTACATCATCTAAGACGTTGGTAGTATCCGATTCAATGGACTATAATATTGTTGATGATATGAAAAGGACTAAGGCAAACATCACCATGTTTGAACTCAGTAAATTAAAACATCAAAAAAAATTACTTCTCAAAGAACTTAATGCAGTTCCTTCTTCGCCTCTTCCCAGTACTAAAGCTGCAAGCGATTCAGGACAACCACCTTCTGGTAGAGTTGAGGCAACTGATACAATTCTAATTGGAGATAGATCAAATTCCCATACCCCTCCTTTCCTCTTAACATACGAAATTTACAATCGAAATCTACATAATTGCTTGATTGATTCTGGGGCATCATCCAATATAATGCCAGCTTCAGTTTGTTCTAAACTGAACATAGAACCTCAGAAGTCTTCAATTCACATTGTGCAGTTAGATAGAACTAAAGTCCAGGTTTTAGGGGAAATAAACTCGGTTACAATCAGGGTATCGACAGATCCACGAGTGGTTCAAAGGATTGATATCTTAATTGCCGATATACCTGAGTTTTATAGTTTAATTTTAAGCAGGGATTGGTCAAAAAAGCTCCATGGGTATATTTCCACCGATTGGTCCCATATGTGGCTTCCCTATAAGGGTAATCTGAATCAAATAAAAATCGATTGGGAGAAACACATGACCCACACTATTATAGAGTTCGAACAAGAAAATCAACCAGTTGCATTTAACAACAATATTTTAGGAAACTATTCTTCTAAATCATTCTTTGGCAATTATATTGCCGAGCCGTCTCCTTTCTCGGTAAACAATTTCACATCACAAATCGAAAATTTTTCACAAACAGACAAGTCAAGATGTGTTAATGTTACTGAGAATTTTGTAAATAAGATTGTAGATAATTCTTTATTTTAGTCTTTATATTTCGATGGGTCCAAGTCTAGTGAGGGCTCAGGAGCAGGATGTATTTTGGTTAGCCCACAGGGAGAAAAAACAATGCTATCCTGCAGGCTAGAATTCGAATGCATGAATAATACAGCTGAGTACGAAGCCTTAGTCCAAGGACTATATAAAGTGATTGGCCTCAAGGTCCAATATTTGAAAGTATTTGGAGATTCAGAGATCATTGTTAAGTAGGTAAGGAATACAATTCATTGTCTTTCGAACCATCTCAAACATTATCAGTCGCTGGTATAGGAACTCACCTCCCACTTTTTGGCATTCAATATTTCTTCCATTCCCAGGTCTCAAAATTCAGCAGCCGACTTGCTAGCCAATTTCGCTTCCAAGCTCCTACCTTCCGAAGATTATAGCCCAGATAAATTTTCAATAGAATTGCTTTTTAGGCCATCAATTCCTGACAATGTCACTAATTGGAGAGTATTCAACCACGATGAAGACATTTTACAGTTTTTAACCTCTGAAAAATCCTATGATGATCAAATCATTGAGGAAAACGAGCACGATATTCAAATGCGAGGTAAACACGAGGAAAATTCAATCCCAAAGCCTGTGGTGAAGCTTGAGGATCTTTATGATATTAAAGACCGGTTTAAACCTGTAACCAATACAAAGCTCCAAAGTTCTACCTTAAGGTTTGAATTGATAAACCTTGGCACTAAGCAAACTCCTCAAAACGTTAATTTTGGATTAGGACTTTCTGTGGAAGAAAAGGAAGCATTCATTAGACTGTTACGAAAAAATAAACATGTTTTTGCTTGGAAATATAATGATTTAAAAACATATGATACATCCATCATCCAGCATACCATTCCAATGCTTCCCGAACGGAAACCAGTTCAACAGAAGTTGAGAAAAATACATCCAAACTTAGAGAGTCAAATAAAATCGAAACTCAATAAACTCTTGAAAGCTAAGATTATTTTTCCCGTTCGGCACTCAAACTAGGTCTCCAATATGCTGCCAATCAGAAAGAAAAATGGCGACATCAGGATTTGTATAGATTTCAGAAATTTGAATAAGGCGAGCCTAAAAGATAATTTCCCATTACCTACTATGGAGAAGATACTCCAATCAGTGGCAAGCTCTGAATTAATGTCCTTTTTGGACGTTTTTCATGATATAACCAAATTTTGGTCCATCCTGATGACCGACTCAAAACCACATTCAGAACAAAATGGGGAACGTATACGTATCAGAAAATGCCTTTCGGACTTATTAATGCAGGAACCACCTTCCAAAGAGCGATGGATATAGATTTTAAAGGGTTGATTAACAAAACAGTGGTCGTCTACTTAGACGATATTACTGTATTTTCTAAAGAGAGATCCAATCATTTGCATGATTTAAATCAAATCTTTCAACGCTGCAAGAGATACAGTATTTCACTTAACCCTAAAAAATCCTTCTTCGCTCTTGATCAAGGAAAGCTCTTAGGCTTTATTGTTTCTAAAGATGGCATTTATATTGATCCGGACAGGATCAAAGAAATCTCTGAAATCCCTTTTCCTCATAATAAAAAATCCATGCAGTCATTTTTAGGCCAAATCAATTTTGTTAAAAGGTTCGTTCCAGACTTTTCTCAAATCATTTTGCCACTTCAAACTATGATTAAGAAAAATTCAGTCTTTAAATGGGGATCAGCAGAAAAGGAAGTGTTTGATTTGATCAAACAATCAATAATCAATGCCCCCGCTTTAAATACTCCTAATTTTTCTAATCATTTCACATT